>JANAVB010025315.1:20000-62086 GCA_029216955.1 Iris pallida | reverse complement strand
GAGAGTATACTGTACAAGTACCTTTATATTGTTAGATGTTTGACCTAGGACATCGTTCTACCGCCGACACTGCGGCGTAGGCTGGACGTACCCACGTCTCGTACCCTTACTCTATAGTGCGGGTCGTGACAACGTTTTTAGTGGTGGTCCATGCAGGTCGAGTTTTAGTAGGGTATTCGAACTAGAGATCACTACAGCCTGCAGTAGGATTAGGATATTTTGGGGTACTCAATCACATTAGGAAAAACTCTTAATCCGATTCCTTTTGTCTAAAATTGTTGCTTATTGACTTCCCTTGAATATAAACTGTTCTCCTTTGAATTTTTGCTTTATTCTCAGAAATTGCTTCTTATTTTGATCTGTCTTCATGATGGTTATGAAGATACGATCCCATCGCTTCGGTCGGGGGATACTATCGAGAGGCTGGCCACCTCTCGTCCTGTTCATCAGGGCTTCGAGACCGTAGCTTCTGTTGTGCCGACTCAGGTTGGCATTTTGCTACTTGGATGTGCACCTCCGTCTGTACAGAGACTTTTCCCTTTTTTGGTTTCTCTCAGCAGCAGCGATTCATGCAGCAGCACAGACAAGATTTGTGCAGTATCGCATCAGGCTGGAGGAACCAGCAGGGCAAGCTATCGTCAGGACAGCCGAGGATGCACAGACCATTGGAGATCTTGCTGCAAGTTTCGCTCTTCTCAATTCCATTCCCGCAATTATCTTTATAATTACCTTGAAATCCGATTCCATCTGTTCCTTGTTGATTGATTAATTTTGTCATGTTACTTTTGTTGTGTTTGTTTTTCTTCTGAGAAAATCATATGGCTAGGTCACCTAAATCATGGGATCTAGAATCTTCGATAGTCGTGTTAGTTGGCATAGTGAGGACATGTAGTCAGATTTTGGATGTATTCTCGGGTATGGAAATTTAAGGTTTTTGCCGTCGCATGCGGCAGTGCAAAAATTTTAAATACCATGACCTAGAGGTACGTACCTTAGTCAAGGACTCTGTGATTATCGTAGCCTTGCTCACTAGCATGATGAAGACTCGGACAACATGATTTTGGACAGACTCATATGATTAACAGATTGTATCTTGAGAAGGTTTAAACATCATACCCTTTTGATTGTTATAAATGACTTAGGAGTAGGGATATTTAGTTTTGTAGAGCTTATTCATAGGTAGTTCCTTCATAGTATAATGGTATGATGACTTGTAGAGTGTTTGTACCCTAGAGGTGATAGTTAGCATTGGTGTTAGAATAGTAACCCATTGCAGATGATTCTCCTGTTATCTATAATACCAACCAGTTACACATAGGATGTTAGTATGCCTTACAGCCTTGATGATTATTACTACTTTCCCTTACCTTTTCCAGTGAGGCACCCATGACCAGAGCCTGCCTTTGAGTATAGTTATAGTTTTCACCTAAGACCGAGATGTCTATTTGCATAGATAGATTACAGATGATATTAGAATATAGGATATATGTTAGTTGGTATCTATAGGCCATTGTTGTATAGGGTTATAAACATGTTGTTTAGCCTATACTTGGTTCAGTTTTCCATTTTAGTTACGTGTTGAGTTCCTTTGTGTTGATCACCTTTATAGGCAGTGTGCAGACCCTTCACTAGATACCATGTCCCCTTGATTCAGACCATTCATCCTTAGCCTAGTTCTAAGCATTGTTTTGGACCCTTATAAGTTTAGTCTTCCTTAACCCTTGGTTGATCAGTCATGTATATATATATATAGATGATATACTTAGGATATATGTGATGGGTTGTTGTTCTTGAGCATATATATATATATGTGGTATTTGGTATTCATGTGCTTAGCTTGTAGGTATTTAGTTATGGGTGACTTGATAGGATTGGGAAGTTAAGAGCTAGTCTATTATAGAGTTTCTCTTTTGCTAAATTCTAGTTGCCAACACCTAGATAGCTAACATAGGTAAAACCCTAAGAAGTTGACCAGTTGATGACCAAGTACTTGGATGTTGAGAAATTGACTAGTGATTGACCCTTGACTATGTTTGACATAGAAGGGGGTGCGATCATCTTAATTTCGAGGACAAAGGTGGGTAGGATTGTAACACCCAGTTTTCCAGATGAGGGTAATTTTGAAATTTTATAATTATAATTTTTATTTATTGATTATTATTTCATATTATGATTTTTGGTGATTTTTAATCATTTTTAAACTATTTAAAATTATGACTTGTGATTTTGACATTTTACTATTGTTTGGTTTTAATTTCGAGGAATTTGTCACCCCCAGTTTTCAGAACAGGGGTATTTTGTCATTTTGTATTTTTGAAATATTTTTGAAATTTATTTATTATTTATGATATTGTTTTGGGATTATTTGAGTCGGGTTCGAATTTCAGCTCAATCCGACTTGAAACGGGGACCCGGGGGTAGTGTTGACTTTAGTGGACCCACACACTAGTTAGACATGGCCCACATGATATTAATTTTAGTCCACATGATATTAATTTTAGTTAGTAGTTAGACTAATTATTATGGATAAGGTTAGTGTGATTAGAGACTTTAGAATGACTAATTTAGCCACAACCTTTCCTAATACTAATAGAATAGGTTAGTAGGGGCATTTTGGACCTTACCATAATAGGACAAATAGCCCCATATGGCCAGCCACTTTGGAAGAGGATAGGCTCAAGTTCATTTCATTATTCTCATCCACACTCTCTCTCTTAGTTCTTCCCCAAATTTCTAGAGGGCAATTCCCTAGCAATTTCTCCACCAAACCCTTCCATTTCTCCACCAAATCCTTCCATTTTGCCACCAAATCTTCTTCTTTCCTTCACCATTCTAGCCAAGGAGGAAGCTACCCAAGTTTGGGAGGATTCGAAGCTCGTTCGTGTCCTTTTGGAATCTCTACGTGTCGGTGTCGCTCCGGGAAGGCTTTTCTTCGATTCGATCTACCGGGAGGTATAAATCCTTTCTCCTTTTCATTTCTCATGCATATAGGTCTATTTGAACCATAGGAATGACCCCCATGGTTGTATCTTCATTTGTGTCCATTTCGTGTCCATTTGGAGGTCATAGGAGTGGTTGTGGTTGTGTCCATGTGGAAAAACCCCAAATTTGGACACACTATGTGTTGTTGTTATGTATGAATGAATTATTACATGTTTAATCTCATATTTTTGTATTGGAGATGTGTTCTATAGTGTCTCATATATATATATTAGTGTAGAGAGTGACTTCTCGATATATTATGTTAAATACTTGTGTTTCTTTTGTCTCAAACTACCTAAATTCGTCATAATTTTTATCCACGTTTTTAGTAGCTAGAGCAACTTAGAAATACCATAACTTTTAGTTCATAACTCCAATTAACCTTCCACTTTTTTATAAAAGAAGCGTATCGAAGTTAGCTTTCCAAATATATATTTTAATAAGCCAAATTCTTTATGTAACTTTCTGTAGAATTATTTGAGTGTCAGCTGTACGAAAGACGAACGTATTTCGGTATTTTCGCGATTCCGGGAGCTTCCGGACACAAAAATGCGATCCGTTTAAAGTTTCGAAAGCTAACACGAAGAGCTACTCCTAGAATTTAATGAATACCCAATTGGTATAGTATTAATTTTAAGTAGAAGAGTGACTATACGATATATGCATTTTGTGTAACCTATGAGCCTATGTAGTATGGATATTAAATGAATATAGAGTATGTAATGCATGATATGTTAGATAAATAAAATAATATATATATGATATATATTCTCTTTACATTAATGTATATATATGGTTGAATGCAAGCATGTAGAAATGCTATTAATATAATGCATATAAGCAATGCATGAATGAAAGAATGATATACAATGTATGCATGGAAGTATATAATGAATGCTAGATATGAATGCAAGATATATATATGTAATGATAGATATGAATGCATAATGTATAAATATTGTAATACAATATATATAATGATAACATGTATGGTAATGTAGAGTATATGATGCAAGCATGAATGAATGGAGGAAAATACATGTATATAGGTAATATAGAATGTAATATATGAAAGGAATAAATGATAATATAAATATAAGGTATGAAATATATGATGTGTGTATGTTTGTATGTCTCTATGTTAATGTATGAATAGATATGAGTATACAATATATGCATATGTATAAAACATGTAGGTAATGCATAGATGCATGAATGAAATAAATGTTTGCAATATGTTAATATAAATACAAGTATCTAATATGCATGAATGTAAGTATAATATAATACAAGTATACATTTATGTATCATGTAAATATAATATACATGATATGTATGTATGCATGTATACAAGGTAAGTATCTATGTATGTATTTCTATAAACTGAGTTAACCTATAACCTTTTACACACATGCATTCATACACCCTTTGACATCATGTATCCTATGTCACATACACCTACCTATCACTAAATTTTAGAACATTAACACATATCCTTTCACACACATGCCAAACACACACATACTCACTTACTCTTTTACCTCTCCTTCTATATATAATATATATATATATATATTATATATATATATATAATATGTGCCTATATATATAGCTTTCCTATATATACTATGTATATGAATATGTGAATGTAAATAATATATTACATTATATACTAAGTTTGTGTGCCTTGTAACTTATGTTTAGTTTTGTGCTTGGTTTAGCAAGTAACTTAGGCTATGAGTTAGTAGATCTTGGATACTTGATTTGCATATACTTAGTTTGTTTAGACCTAGAATAACTTGTTGACCTAATTTAGACTTGTTAGACCTAGTTTGACCATAGTTGGCCTAGGTTTGACTTTCAGGGTTGACCAAGTTGACCAAGAGTTGACTTTGGTCTAGATTGACCTAGAATCATGTAGAATGCATAGTAGAACACATATTGTCATTTTGGACTTGTTGTGACTTGTGCTGTTCTGATTAGGAGCCAGACACCTCTCATTGGACAGTATATTTACTTTGGACTTCAACATCAGGCGAGTACATTCTCTGATAGTTCTTTCATTTACTTGTCATTACTGTAATTCGTTCTAGATAGTTTTATGTGATTCTTACAACATGTATGGATATTTCTGGATTCATGTATACGACACACATACTATTTGTCTGGCCTCTATTTCTGGAACCACTACTAGGCATCACCTTCTGGAACCACTACTGGCATCACCTTCTGGAATCACTACTGGAATCACCTACTGGAATCACTCTGAAATCTTTTGCTGGTATCATTATGTTTGGCTGGACTCATCTCGATTCTTGTGTCATTTTCTGGATTCACTTGTACTTATGGACGGGAAAATATTGGAGTAGACATGTGAACATTCCCAAATACTGGAACCACTCCCTTGGAATTATACTGGAACGATAGCCATCCCACACTTGGCCGAGTAGTGCGGTGTGTCGTATTACCTACAGCCGTTCACATGTCGATCCGATATTTTAAAACACACTGTTAGAGTATAGGCTGGACTCACCCTGGAACCTTTGATCACCAACTGGACTCACCTTATACCGGACTCATCTTGTACTGGAAACCTGGTATCAGATTCATGTTGTCTGGATTTACTTAGGTTTTGCACTTGTTTATATTTACATTCTGGACTTATTATGTTACTTTAGTTCAGCTAGATTTATTTTACAGTCTTCTTTGCCATCATTCTTCTTTTATTTTATTACCTTACTTTCCTTGTACCTTTGCTATTTTTCTACATCATTACCTGTATAAAACTGACATATTCATCAATAAAACTATCTATAACTGCTTTATAGTTCTCTGTCATTTAATTGGATTTCTTGATGAGTTGTACTCGTTCCTGTCCTGACTGAACCTGTTGATAAATTTTACAGATAGCCTGGAGGTTGCCTGCTAGCCTAGAGGAGACACAGTAGAGGTTGTATAGTTAGTTATTTCAGTTGTATTGAGTTGTATTTATCCTATGGATTACTGTATTGAGCTTTGAGATGTTTTCTGGGTTTGTGTATCTAGACACTTAGACTTCTATCTGCTGTATCTCTTTTGGATTTTATGTTTTAGCTCTACCTTAGTTGTGATTGAGACTGTATCTGCTATGTCACCTCCATTCGGAGAGTATATACTGTACAAGTACCTTTATATTGTTAGATGTTTGACCTAGGACAGTGTTCTACCGCCGACACTGCGGCGTAGGCTGGACGTACCCACGTCTCGTGCCCTTACTCTAGGGTGCGGGTCGTGACAAATGCTCTGACTTAGTCTCATGCGCCCTCTCTTCCCGCTGGCCGCATGGGACTTTACTTGACCCAGCCGTATGAGAACAACTTCCTGAGCCGCATGCACCCTCCCCATTTTATCTCCTGGCCGTATAAGCGCACCCTTATCAGCCGCATGGACCCAATTTATTTCAGCCGCATGGCTCCGCTCTTGTCTCAGCCGCATGGACCCAATTCATCTCTGCCGCATAGGTTGTATGCGCCCTCTTACCCCGCTGGCCGTATGAGGACTGATATCCTTAGCCGCATAGGCTTTCCTTTATCAGCCGCATGCGCCTGACCCTATTCCGTCGCATGCGCCTGACCCTATTCCGCCGCATGGGCTGTTCTCCTTCCAGCCGCATGAGATTATTTTTGGCCCCATATTCCTGAACTGCATGACTCTCCAATAGCCCTGTGTACTATTATTTTATTATTATTTGTCCATGTCTTGTAAACCCCCTATTGTATATTTTTACACTCATTTTATATCCTTACGCCTTTTGTCCTGAACTAGATAATCATGAATTTATTTAATATGTTTGGAAGTGATAATTGAACATGACATGACATGACTTGATAGTGGCCCGTCGTGGTGCACTCTTGACCAGTAAACTTGACATGATAACCTGACATGATATATCTTGATAAGCTGTTGCGACGGCTACCTGACATGACATGACCTGTATAAGTAACCTGGACACCGTGGGCGATTATGCTTGTACAAATAATCTAGTCCTGTCTTGCATCATGTCTAAGAGGGGACTCCTGAGTACCACGGTCAGGAGTACCTACTGAAATGGACATTCACTAGTCATGAAGAGATGTTTCCCAGTTACAGGCGACCCCGTTATTCCGGCTGCAAATGTTTGGACTTGTAGCCTGCCGACGAGTAGGGCACATTTCCAGCCCACTGTTATGTGGGGCACATTTCTAGCTTGCCGACGAGTAGGGCACATTTCCAGCCCACTGTTATGCGTAGTTGTTCTAGTGTTCGTGTTTCGTGTTACTGTTCGTGGTCATTGGTCTTGTTCTTGTTCTTTCATGTTTATTTCTTGCGCATGATAAAACTGCTAGATAGGCATGTATATTATGTATCTTGCTATGTCCTCTGAGGACCTGATGATCTCCTCAGGTTAGCCGAGTTTGAGTCAGGAGCAGACGAGCAGATTTGAGTTAGCTTCGGATCACGGCGCTTTGCAGTTGAGGTTACTTGGTTAGCAGGTTGTACTCAGTTGGTTCATTTCTTGTATTTCTCTATTTTTCCGTCTACTGGTAGTAGATTTGTGTCCACCGGACGTGACATTTGGATACATTCAGTTTATATTCATTATTGCTTAGTTCATGGATATTAACTGATCTTGTTTGTGTCTTGATTATTCTGTGGATGAGATATAGATTCCCCGTGATTATAGATTCAGTGACTTGTGAGTATATACAGCGTTCTACCGCCGACACTGCGGCATAGGCTGGACTTGGACACACTTCGTATCCGAAAAGCGGGTACGGGTCGTGACATCTAAGACGGCCGTAGGACCTTTTCCAAGTTCTAGCATATTTCAACCCGTCGGGATTACTCTCTTAGCTATGTGCGTTCGTAGCTTTTAGTTTAGCCTACTTGTGCAAGTTGGAAACCATGCGCATTATTAAGTGAAGGCTAAGATGAGGCAAGTTCACCGAAACTATCCCACCTGATTGATGTCTTCGAGCAAGCCGTTGCAAGGTTAAGACCGAACGTCATCGGCGTTTTGATTCCTCCGATTGACTTTGCGGGACGGGGCACTACATCATACACCACTCAGAATCCTCAAGACTTTTCTGAAGGCAAGCCATCCTACCATTTCTATGGCCAAGACTTAATCGTGCCCAGACACGGACTTATCGTACACACTTCGCCTACGCATTTCTTCGATTCCGAGCCATGTTCGTACTACTTCCAATCTTTTCCTTAACACGATTTCAAATTCTCGACACTCATCCATTCCTCAAGTCATGCTTGAACTCAACGTATCACTTGGCTGAATCGTGCACAGCATTCCAGGCGTCCCCTAAAATACATGTATTCAGCCAAGCCGCATGATAGCGAATGACATTTGTCATTCTCACTCGAGTCGCATCGTGCACATACCCTAGGCGTCCCTGAAATATATGCATGTCAACCGAGTCTCGTGAGCATGGTATTCCTATATTCGTGATTCACACTATCCGTTCATACCAATCCTCAAGATCAATCTTTCGATTGATAACTCTTGAAACAGGGCGTCTCGCCTAACCGCTAGGCCATTTCTTGAAGGCTAAATCAATGTAGTTCCCCAACAATAATGCTAATACTGACCCCAATCCTAGGGTCAAACCAAAGTCGGAAGTACGATATTTTCTACCCGAGCTCGCGTCACTCAGATTTCTAAACATCGAGAACGATCACCTATTCGCATCAATGCATTCGTTCGACGATATTTTCCAAGATCGACCATACACCACTCGGATTCGAGCCATCCGATCTAGTCCTCAATCACATTTGCGTCACTCGCTAAGACATCCTTCTGATTCGTTCGACGAATCTCTAGCGTAATCGCTCACGTCGTATCGATGCACTAAGTCGTTCGTACTATTTTCTCAAAATTCAAGTCGATCTTCCATGTACGCCTAAGCGTTAACTCGATAGCAGTTTCTATCGATAGGCACTCTAAGTGTAGCTTCGTTCCCGACCGAACGATACTTGATATCGCTCGCAACTCGATTGCACCAAAAGGTCGAGGTGCGCGACACGCGGCACAACTTAGCCAAAAGGCCGTGTACATTGTATGCATTACGCTGAAGCGTTGACTCAACGAGTCGCGTGGACCGAATAAAATGTATCGATACAAATCGATAGGCGAAGTTACGTTGTCCCGAGCAATGCATCAAACTAAGTTGATGCGAAGAGTTGCCTTGTCCCGAAAGAATACATCGAGTTGAATCGATGCGAAGCGTCGCGTTGCCCTGAAGGACGAGTGCGTTGAATCGGCTCGAAGATTCTAAGAAATCGAATCGACCATGGCACAAGTCCAAATCGATGCAAGTCTTGACTTTAGTTGGTTTCGTGTGCAGGTTATACTTTGACGGGAAAATATTAGAGGTCGATCTTTTGCAATATTTAGTAAGGGGTCCGCGAAATCAAATCGTCGCCTTGCGACGGGCTAAGACCTGGGCATGCTAAGGCGAATTGGGCGTATAACTCAACGAAGCACGAAGTGCTCAAATGGCTAAGTCAGGAGAGTGGCCGTGCAACAAAGTTAGGAATCGAGCCGCATCGGCTCGGCGAAGACGAAGGCGTATCGACTCAAGGTGGGAGGATTGACTTCTTTTTACTCCTTCATTCGATAAGTCAAATATATCATTGTATGCTAAGTTAACCTATCGACGCCACGGGCGTGGCCGATCGGAGATAAAATCATAGGAGTCGAACACTAAGTTAGAACAACTTGAAATGAAACGTACATCAATATGCACTGAGTCGCTATGGGACATTGGATATCGCTAAGGCGAGCACCTCGGTGCGCAAGCCGTAAGAACATGGGATAACTGTAATCGGCAAGTGCCTTAGTGCACGAACCATACCGTGCCTTTGCGCACGAGTTAGAATGGCTAGAACATTGAAAGACAATAGGCGAGCGCCCTAGCGCGCAAGCCCCGAACATTGAATGCTAAATTGTAGAACATTGGAAGTACGGTCGAAACGTGCCTACGTGCATGGGATAATAAAAGATGGCTTCGTTGCGAGAGAATACAGTTGCGGTATGAATGTGACGGAACTGTCAGATATTGCCTCGAAAGGTGTTCGAGACCTTCGGGTCGTTCGGTTGACGAGCATTGAGTTGAGGCACGATGCCATTGAATCATCGAAACGAAGTGCGAAATGAAAGAACATAGAAAGCTAAATAGAAGAAATACGAGACGATAAGAACTGAGTCTCGGACTCAAGACTATGTTTGGTTGTTTGAATTTAACTGTTGAATGATAGGGCATTGCATGGTCGATTGGAATGGGCTCGAGATTAATGTGATATTAACTCGTGTACGAGTATCCCCCCAAACGGATAAATGCCGGAGGTCCCCGGAACCGATTTGGCCACGGAGGGATGATAATCTTTGTAGGCGCACATCCTTAAACAAGATGGGAGAAGCCGCAAATGATGGCATGTACCGGAAACGTTTCGGTTGTTTGGGAGAGTGACCCAACCCGTAAAACGCCGGGCAGTCCAACCAAATAGAGAGAAAAGAAAGGAACTCCTTTAGTCCATTCCGGCGCGGATATGCCAACGGCCCGCATATAGTTAAGGAACGATGGATTGAAAGTGTAGGCGCATATGCGTCCCGCATAGAGATCCTGCTTAGAGATGCACAATAACATGACAGGGAAGGATTACGGCGTATTCACCTTGCGTCGGTGCAAGGGCGAGTGCGTCGACTTGGTAAGTCACGCCACGAATTAAACACGAGATTGCTTGGTTGTTGCCTATTCAATTCGATAACATGCTGCTATGATAACATGCTTTACGCATTCGAATATGCCATGAAATTGACCCTAAGGAGAACATAGCAAGATCATAAGCTAAGTTGCATGATTCAACATAAAGATTAAAATGTCGGTTTGAAAGATGATCTTTGCTTCAGTACATGCGAGGACGAACGTACTGATCCCCCACCAGCTTCATACAGGGTGCAGGGAATGGATTGCTCGCGGTGAAGCGTTGCTTGAACGTGTTAAGGCTTGGAATGCCGAAGCGCATTGAAGCGTGCTATCGCATTGACGCTCGGACTACACAGCTGGATTGACGCGGCCGAGATATAGAAGGCATGATGTATGGAACGGTGAAATTCTTTGTGGACAAGAGAGAACCTGAGTGTTGTAGCCAATCTGGCATATATTGTTAGGCTATCGAAAGCTATTGTAATCTCAGTTTCAGATATCAATAAAGAGAATTGTTTCGTATACTCTGTTTTCCTATCGTTGTTAATATCAAATCAAAAGATAACCATTTGAGAACTTGTCATCTTGCCTTGCACGAGTGCAACTTCAGGCTCGTGCGGCATCACGCCCCCTGCGAGGACGATGATTCGGGTGATTCCGGGTCGGGGCGTGACATACATAGCTATCCCGTATGGACAATATTCCGAGTTTGCACGCTCACTTGCTACGGTCGATGCAGGACTAGTTAGGTTCGCATACGACATGTTAACTTAGCACGTGTTCTCTATCGAGTCATGTTTGACACCGTTCGGCACAAAGGCCTACCGATGTGTTCGGTTGAACGCTTGTACGAGCTTTTGAAAATATTTAGACTTATTGTATGGACATGCCGAGGGACAATCGAGAGAGAGCGCACACTTATTTTCCAACGACGAGCTTTCAAAACTGAGAAATTCAACGTAAGTCCAAGGACGTAAAGCCGTGCTCTGATACCATTATGTCACGCTCCGCTCCCGTAGGAGATATCGTCCTCGCTAAGACGTGATGCCGCATGAGCGTAGATTGCGCTCGTACAAGGCAGTTTCATAACGGCCGATTACATCGACGGTGACGGGGTCATCGAACAGAAGTCCCAAGCAAAAATATTGAAATATGCAGCAAAAATTTAGAACAAGCACCCATGAACACAAGTCATTCAAAAGAAGCTCTTTATTGATATTGAATACAAGATTACATTTGTGGGCGCAAGGCCAAATTACAAGTCTCTCGTGCTCACTTTTTCTCTCATTTACAAGTCACGCTGCTCTCTCTCATCTCTCGATTACAATGCTTGAGCCAGCGAAAGCTTCGGAAGGCGATGTCCATACATTATGTCCGGTATAAGTCTTCAATCCACGCGGCCGCACGCTTCGAAATCGCCAAGGAACTCCGTGCCTCGACGCATCCAAGCGAGCTCCGTGCCACGAGCTTCTACCTGTGCCTGCACATGAACACTGTGTGGATGTCAGTACTCAACTGTACTGGCGGAGTAAGCTCCTCGCCCACCCATACAAAACCGACACGTTCATTTACTTTGTGCAGCTTACAAGTCCCTTTACGATTGTCTTTCTAGTCTTGCCTTAGGATTAATTTTAAGACTTGACGTCTAACCAACTCGTTATGCGATGACATAGTCGTGCTATCATGTCAACGTGTATTTCGATCGAGGCAGTGCCTCATCGCCTAGGTACTTGACCAAACTTCAACTCGGGACGGCAGGGTCGTGCCGTATTCTATTCTTAACTTAACATATTCGAGACGGTGATTCATCGAGGAGCAACTTATGCGAACTCGGCCGTGCCAAGGCATCAAGGGGTTGACTCGTACATGGCGTACCCTTAGACTTTGCTTAAACTTGTCTGTGCTTCAAGATGAAGTCGTGCCTAACGACTTCCTGACTTAGCCAACTTATACATTACGGTCCTTTTTGACTTAAAGCGATGGCACTCAACTTAACTTATGCAACTCAGGCCAACAATGCCGATACGCGAAAGCCACTACGCGAACGCCAATACTGATACGCGAAAGCCAATACGCGAATACCAATACCTGATACGCGGAAGCCTTAGTTTGTGCCAAAGCACGTATCTTGCTAACTTGATACATGTCGTGCTAGACTATCTCATGATTCGACCGACGATGTGCTAGTACTCAATGCTATCCAAAGGCAAACATGCGGATTGTCGCTCTTGCCGACACATCTATATGAGTGGTCACTAGCAATGTCAAGCTATCTTGGACACGGCTCAACGGGGGTATCGGGCCGCCCTTCTAATGGGTAGCTAGCCCCTGGAAGCGCCGATACTCCCATGCGGTTATCCGGCATCATGCTTTGAGCCGCACTCGCTTCCCCCGGGCCGAATGATCCCAGCGCCCCGACAATCATTCGAGAAGACTACACCTTGTCGACAAGTTGTCCAATGACCATGCAAGACCCAACTCGATCTATTGAATCCTTCCTTAACCATGACCATGCTTTCATTCTTTCTATCGAGACTCCCAAGTAGCGGGACCGATCTCGTGAACGAGACTTATCAAGACGTTACGAGACTCCCAAGTAGCGGGACCGATCTCGTGTGCTTCCTTATCAAGACTTAACGAGACTCCCAAGTAGCGGGACCGATCTCGTGTACAGGACTTATCGAGACTTAACGAGACTCCCAAGTAGCGGGACCGATCTCGTGTGTGGGACTTTTAAGACTTAACGAGACTCCCAAGTAACGGGACCAATCTCGGCGACAACCAGTCGCGTGGACTTTGTTCGTGGCAAGCTTTTCACTAAACCGACCGTAGCTCGTACCTTAGACAGACCCGAATTCTCTAGGAAATGCTAACGCTCAAGTCATATACTTTATACGATGAGCCTTGTTCTCAAGGAACTACGCGACTTGACAACCGCAGCTAGAGCAGGACAGTGCTAGAAATGGCTTCGATAGCCCAGTACAACTCTCGTCTAACTTATTCGAGCAACAATTCGACGAGCAAAGGCTACGCCGAGCTTCGCATCGAGGGAACATGCCGTACACGCGTTCAACTTGAACAACCAAGTTTTTGGGTGCCTAGACTTAAGTCAACAAGCCGTGCAAGACGACTTAACTTGCGGGACGTGCGAAGGCTATGCCAAGCCTTGCGGGACATGACCGTGCATGCTTTACCAAGCATTTATGCAGGCGACGCCTATGACTTAGGCTGATTCGAGTGTTAGGGCAAAACGACGGGACCGTGCATGCTTTACCAAGCATTCACGCAGGCGACGCCTATGACTTAGGCTATTTCAAGTGTCGGGCCAACTTAGCAACTTAAGCCAATTTTCTTCTCCCAAGCCATGGGATCGAAGGATCGAGTGTCATTTTCAAAATATGTTGAACAAACTTCTAAGACGGCCGTGGGACCTTTTCCAAGTTCTAGCATATTTCAACCCGTCGGGATTACTCCCTTAGCTATGTGCGTTCGTAGCTTTTAGTTTAGCCTACTTGTGCAAGTTGGAAACCATGCACGTTATTAAGTGAAGGCTAAGATGAGGCAAGTTCACCGAAACTACCCCACCTGATTGATGTCTTCGAGCAAGCCGTTGCAAGGCTAAGACCTAACGTCGTCGGCGTTTCGATTCCTCCGATTGACTTTGCGGGACGGGGCACTACAACGTATGTACACTTCAGAAAATTGATATGTACCACTGTACATCCTGATTACCTATTGACTGATCACTCACCTACTACAATTTTAAACTTTAAAACAAATAATTATTGCCATGATGAAATGTATCTAAAACTGGATAAAATAAGATTTGTCATTTTATCTCTTTCTATCACATGATCAGTATTATATGTTTGTTAGATTCAGTACTTGCTCCCATCCTGACAGGATAATGTTGTAGGTATACTTACTGAGGAGGAGTTGCTTTGCGATTCCTATTATGGAGTTGCTGCCGAGGACCAGACTTTATCTTACGAGGATGTACCTGCAGGAAAACTCGTCTAGTTTGCGTAGTTACTCGGGGTTCCGAGAGTAGTCATATTGTTAGACTATGTATTTTGTGACTGGACCTGTATCCAGCTTTACATTTTGGACTTGTACTTGGAACTTACTATTATATGAGATGACTTTTGTGTTTGGAACATTTATGACTCTTTATTACATATAGAACTGTTAGCACATTTTTAGTCTTATCTTGTTGTCTTTAGAACAGCTTACTACGCTTTATCTCAAGCGTAGGCTGGACATGACTCGGTCCGGCCCAATAATTTGGATAGCAGATCGTGACACACATGTTGTCCTGACGCATGTTGTCCCTGGCACATGCTGCCCTGGGTACACGCATGTTGTGGATGGTGCCTTTTGGCCTATGGTATATGCTGTCCTGGCGCATGTTGTCCCTGGCACATGCTGTCCTGGCGTATGCTGTCCTGGCGCATGTTGTCCCTGGCGCATGCGGTCCCTGGCGCATGTTGTCCTGGAGCATGCTATCCTGGCGCATGTTGTCCCTGGCACATGCTGTCCCTGGCACCCCTTTTGACCCTTTGCGCCATTTCTTGCCATGATAATTCTTGTTACATTTATACATGCTTGTCCCCTTGGTTCTTAGTGTAAAGTTGTAGATCTTTGTCTTGGCTTCAAGAATTTTTTTGTTTCACTTTAATTGGAGTTCATATGCGATTGATAATTTTAATCATAGTTTTGCTCCTTTTGGCATGTTTTATGTAGTTGACATTTTGAGGTTTTCTTCGGCTGCAATAAATTTTTTAACATGATTTGATGATCTTGTACAGTTAGAAAATAATTTTACACCCTTTGTACAACTAACACTAGCACATATTCAATTATTATTTTATGCCAATTAGTTACTTTTACTTATCCCTTCTCACATGTCAGGATATGTCTTTCCTTTCGAATATTTCTTATGTGATATGATATGTGTTTCCATGCTTTTCCGAATTTATTATACTTTACAATCTATGTCATGTTTAGAATTTCTTTATAGTGATCCGTTGCGGTGCACTCATGATTTATGCCTTTTGTTTCCTTTACATGATAGTGACCCGATGTGGTGCACTCTAGAACATGTCCTTTCTTTGCTTACATGATAGTTGCCCGTAGAGGCACACTCTTGACAAGTACTCTTAACATGACAAGTAAACCTTAACATAATAATTCTTGATAGTGGCCCGTCGTGGCGTACTCATGTTACATGTCTTCTTTGCTTACTAAATAGTGATCCGTTGTTGTACACTCTTGTACATGTCTTTCCTTGCTTACATGATAGTGGCCTGTCATGGCGCACTCCCTATTTTCTCTATAGTGGCTCGTCTTAGCGCACTCCTAGCTTCCAGCTTATTATTTTTTCTTATTGTGGCTTGTTATAGTGCACTTTCTTGTATTATCAAGTCTTGCATATCATGTCTAGGATGGATTCTGCGGAATGCCACACCCAGAATCCAACAAGAAAACACTAAGGACTAAATAACTAGCTTGATTATCTAGATCATTGGGAGGAGAAAATTCCCAGTTACCTTGCAAGCCCTTTGTCCTAGCCCCAATCTGAATGGATTTGGAGCTATCTGTCATGATGAGCACACTTCCAGCGTACCGCCGAGTGTTGCATCTTGTATATGTCTATAGGGTACATTTGTCTCCTGGACGATGTACCCACTATTATATCTTGGATACATTTGTCTCCTGGGCGATGTATCCACCTTTACTTTTCTTTTTGGCCTAGATAATTCGGGCAGTCTGTAGGGCAGGTAACTGATATGGATTTCTCAAAACTGTATCTTGTTAGTAACTAGGCTTGTGATAACCCTAGTTAGTTAACGTATCAAGCCGTACTCATTGCTTGGCCGTGTTTGATGGATGGAGTCAGTCCAGTCCAGTCTAGTTTAATTTGCCTAGGCAGTGTCTGTATGTTTATTTCAGTACATTATTGTTCATGCTTTACTTTTTCTAATGAATGATCGGAGGCTAAGTTCTATTCCGGAGAAGGGTTACTACCCCGGTCCTTGTTTGGTTTAAGGGTTGTAACTTGGCTTCCCAAATAGCTCTCAAGTCATCTTATCATTTGTTGTCATATTCAGTACTCACAAGTTATACAAGATCCTTATGCTATACAATGATTAGAGACTAAGTTCTGTTCAGAAGAATGGTTACAACCCCGGTCCTTGTTTGGTTTACGGTTTGTAACTTGACTTTCGGAATAGTTCCTAAGTCATCATATCATTGTCGTTCTATATAGTTCTCACACGCTATCATGCTCTAGTTATCTCACATACTTACATGATTCAGTTATCTCACAAGCTATACATGATCCCTTTGCTGGGTCACCATGTTCACATGACCCGGCTATCTCACATGTTTACATGACCAGTTGATTTTATATACTCTCAAGCTTCCGTTTACTTAACAAGTCCACAGTTTACATTACATCACATGTTAATTACATTATGCTCCAAGATGCTTTACTTATTGTCTTTCTAGGTTCGGGATAAGTGCATTGGTAGTGCACGAGTTTCGATCTGCTTGTACTTAATTATATCTCTAACCATTGCTATGTTAGCTATAGCTGGTTTTAGTTCATAGTTTGGCTTCCTTTGTGGTACTTGCTATTTGGGGTCTGACCCCACAGGTTTGTTTGGCCAGATCTGATAGAGGAGCTCGAAGGATCTTCCGTACCATCTATTCGACGGTGACCATCCGGGGCACCAGAGTACCTGAGTGGGTTTCTTGTTTCATTCTTCCACTAGATATGTACATTATTCTTTTGTGGCATTTAGCCTCCGAGTACGTATTTAGCTCGTGTTTTGGTTCTTGACATTTAGCCTACGGGCCTAAACATGATGTGCGTATTCTAGACTATAGCTAGATCTTATCATGTATGACTATTACTCTTGCTAGTTCTCTATTTTGTATTACTAGCTTCATGATCATCCATGTATATATGTTTTGGGACGCTTTACTATTGTATGTCTGATGATCATACTTCTTGTACTTTGTATAATTGCCTGTGATTGAGATACCTAGGATTACTTGACCTATGATCGACTGTTGGCTTGTACAAGTAACCCCCAGGTCTTGACAGCTTATACGTGATTTCAGAGTACTAGCGTACTTTGGTATTACGTAGTTGGCCTTATCCGTCCCCACTTGCCAGTATTCTGTGTCACGACCCGCACCCTAGGTAGGGGCACAAGTGCGTGACAACGCCCAGCCTACACCGTAAAAATGGCGTAGAACGCTGTAGGTCTACTAGCCAACAAACAGTACATAATAACATGTCATCTCCGTACGGAGGTATATAATATGAAATACTGATAAACTCAATCACAGTCTAGAAGGAAGAAATCATGGCACGAAGACTAGATAGATATAATCACAAGTGCAAAATCCAGCCCAACAACGAGAGAGAGACACAAGTAATATAGTTATAAAATCCCAAATATAATATCATAACATAAGTAGCAAGCTGGAGACAAGGTCCAGTCTAAAATATCTACTCTAACTAAACTAAGCTAGAGGCTCGTCGGGCGGAGCTAAGCCCTGCTGGACCAAGGTCTCCAAGTCTAAGTCCACTACGTCATCCGGACCGTAGTAGGTACTGTAATCCTCCTCATCAGCATCTGTAATATTTTTTCAACATATCCAGTCAGGATGGAACGAGTACAATCAACTAACAACAGTTCACAAGATATGACAAAAGCTATAAGACTGTAAATAGAGAGTATATACAAGAAAATCATGGAATGTACATGTGAGTATCATGGCAAGATAAGCTGTAAATCTAGAGCTAGAACAAGGCAAGTAAAACTGATCATGGCATGTACAAGAATCAAGAATCATCTATCTAAGTGTGTGAGTACTAATTTTAACATGTGGCCGGCTTGGGTTTGCACAAGGTCTACTGGCCTGGTTAATCATACGTGGAGTGTATGATTAACACTCACAAGATCTACAAGAGTAACAAGGTGGATAATGACCACACATCTACACTAATACTCTCCATCTCCGACTGGTAGAGTGGACCCAAACAAGACACGTCACGACGCGGGATTCTACGAGAAGGGAGCAAGTCTCCTCGAGAATCAGCGTCCATATACTGCACAAGAACTACAAGGGAGCTTACACAAGATATACCAAGATAACAAGGAATAACACCTCATGTCGGGATCCATGAATACCAATCCGTATGACCAATGTGTCAAGAACAAGCATATCTACACTAATTACATGAATTATAACAATCATCGTAAATTAGAAAAGTATCAGAGAATGTACTCGCCTGTAATATGATAGATAGATCGACTGAGTCCAATAACAGTGCCTCGATGACCTATAGATGGAATACTGTATCAATATAATGGTTTGGAAGTGAAATTAAGTCATACTGAGTCAAACTAGGTCAAACTGGTCAATGCAAGTCAAACGGAATTAATCTAGGTCGATTTAAGTCAACGGTTGACTTACAGTTAACTTTTGGTCAACTGGTCAACTTTGGTCAACTATAGGTCAACTTTAGGTCAAACTTGACTAACGTTGACTAACAATTGATTTTGGGTCAACTGGTCAAGTTTGGTCAAGTTCTAGGCTATTTTAGGCTTCGGTTGACTTTCGGTTAACTTTTGGTCAAAATAGTCAACCGTGGTCAACCAAGGTCAAAGCTAGTCCAAGTCCACTATTCCTAACCATTACCAACCGTAATAACCTAATTTTAGCTATATCTTAGAGTATTAAACTCAATGTTGAGAATTGGGTATTATTCCTATTTATCCTATTTACCCTTCTACTCTAGTACTAAGGCCAAGTAGCTTTACCGTAGGAGTTTCACTCCCGACTTCCTAGGGTAGTAGGATACTAGACTATACTATCATTACCTACCAAGCTTCCTAGGTAGAGTGGACATCCAGTCCATCTTACGACTCATGTTGTCGATTTACCGATTATCTTGAGTATCGCGAGATACTCAATGATATCGTACGATACCATCCTCCTACTCCCACACGAAACCCCGATTTCAACTCGGGAGCCTACCAACAAAATCTAATTCACATTATCTAAGTCTCATCCAATTTTGGACGCGTTCCGACACTCGGAACTCAATTTTCCCCTTTTACTAAATTTCGACTCACTCACAAACTCTCTCTAAACTCACTCTACACACACACTCTTAGGACTAATTGGGGGATTATTTTGGGAGTATATATGTATATATATATGGGTATATATATGTATATATATAGGTATATAAGTATATATAGGGGTTTTTAGGGGGGTTTAATAGGCTAAAAAGGGGGGTCCTTAGTGCTACTGCTGCTGCTAAGTTGCTGCTACTGCTGCTGGTATTACTGCTGCTGCTGCTGTGGCTTAATGTTGCTGCTGCTGTTCAGTTTCAGGGGGGCTGCAGCTCCATTCCCCTCCCCCCCCCACAGCAGCTGCTATTGCCCTCCTTCTTCCCTTCTATTCCCATCTCTCACCCTCTCATTCCTCCTCTCTAAACTCTCAATCTCTTCCTCTAAAATCTTCTCTCTAATCTTGTCACGACCCGCACCCACTGTAAGGGTACGAGAGCGTAACAACGCCCAGCCTACGCCGCAGTGTCGGCGGTAGAACGCTGTCCTAGGTCACAACATCTAACAGTAATATACTAAGCAGTTTATACTCCCCGAATGGAGATGACATGATAGAAGTAAACTCAATCACAACTAAGGAAGAAGAAGCACGATATAATAAAGAACTCAAGGAAAATACAGATGATCAATAGTCTAAGATAACATCTCAGCAGATATCCAGAGTACAAGATCTCAGCTACTGAATGTGAAAGAATATACAACCCAGATCTCAAGGACAGAAATAAAGACTAACTACTAGTCTGAAGACAACATAAGTAAGATAAAGCCTAACTAAGCTAGTCTAGGCAGTAAGATAAGGTCGTCAGCTAGAGCTGTCCTGCAGAAGGTATCCCACAGGCCTCCTCCTCGTCCTCTGTAATATTTTCAACAGGTCCAGTCAGGACAGGAGCGAGCACAATACATCTCAACAGTTCATAGCAGGTTAGAAAATATAATCATGCAGTAAAGTAAGATATAGATACTGAAGAAATGCAGTATATAAATAGAGAGAGAACTGTAATAGAAATATCTACTATAAGTAAAGAGCTACCAGTGACTAGTGATTTAGAGTACAAAATCGACATGTGAACAGCTTGATTTGTACATGGCTATACTAAAGAGGCGTACATGGCTATTCTACTTTGGAATTGTTCACATGGCTATTTATACTCCTCCGTACCCCCAACTAATACACAAGGATCCAACCAGGTTATGTTATGATTCTATGTAACAGCCCCCGAAGGGTGGTAAGCCCCCAAAGGGTGGTAAGCCCCCGAAGGGTGGTACATAGTAGTCCCATAAATGGGGATTCTAGAAAACCCAATAAATGGGATAAGGATTCAAAGAAGACTCTGTGATCATAAGAGTATATGTCACAAGTGATCAAAGAACCAAAGGAGCATAGTGATACGCCATGTAAGTGAAACGCACAGAACATAGAGTACCCGATGCTCCCTGAAGGGATAACATCTCAGGGAGGGATCCATATTGTACTAATTTGTGTGACCAACGTGACAGTATCAAGTAAAGTAATTTAATGCAGGAAAATAATTCTAAGCAGGATATGAAATGATCAGAGAATATATTCGCCTGTATCTGAGTGTCCGGATGAAATGTACTGTCCGAGGAGAGGTGTCTGGCTCCTAATCAGAACAGCACATGTCACAATAAGTCTAAAATAATATAATTCTACTATACATTCTACATGATTCTAGGTCAATCTAGGCCAAAGTCAACTCTTGGTCAACTCTGGTCAACCCTAGAAGTCAAACTAGGTCAACTATGGTCAAACTAAGTCAAACTAGTCTATACTAGTCTAACTAGTCTATTCTAAGTCTAACAAGACTACACAAGTCTAATCTAGACTCTACACTGACACACTGACACTCACATAGGCCATAGGCTAAGAGACTATGCCATAGGCTAAGCCATGTCTAAAACCAACCATAAATCACATCTACAAAGACTATACCTATATTTAAATAATATACATATTACAATATTAATATAATCTAATATAGGAATTCATAGCATATAGGTTATCTATATGTGTATATATCACCCAACATATTCATATCTAATATATTTATAATATGGTACACATATATATTTACATGAGAAATAAAAGTGTGTGTGTATCATGAGAATGAGGGAAGAACATGTGTGTGATGAGTGTCAATTAGTGAGAGTGAGAGGGATACCTAGTGTGTGTGAAACATGAGAGTGTGTGTGTATGTGAGTGTCATGAAAACAGTGTGATATGAGAGTGTATAACATGTATGTGTGTGTGAAGAGCATAGGTATAAAAGGAGATAGGGTGTGTTCTCAGTTTTTAGCTCAAACTCAGTTTCAGTTCATAATCTCAGATTTGCAGTTTTAGTTAGTAAGAGGAAAGGAAACCAAAATAGTCTACCTACCATATTCAATAAGTTAAGGGTGTAAAGGCAAGTGTGTGTTGCAATGTGAATGAATGCAAGGGAGTGAAACCAATGCAATGGATATGAGTGATGATGCAAAGTGTGCAGCAACCATTTCAGTCCAAAATTGGACAGTGAGTGTCAATGCTCAGATAGTTAGAAAAGGGAAAGAAAAACAGTTTTATTCTCATGTTTGCACAAACAGTTCAGTCCTAACATCAATCATGTGAGAGGGAGGAAAACAAAGTAAAGTATCAACCCAACCAAAACAGTCAACAGCATATCAAAACCAGTTTTGTATATAAATCACAAAGTGCAACCAAATCTCCTTTACAATCTCAGGACCATATACAAATAATTCTCAGATTTAATAGGAATATTAGTGTGAAAAGAATCAGTGAAATTTAGTTCAAGAAGAAAGGACAGGAAACCAATTCAAGTTCAGGTATGACAAGCTTCCATTCTCAGGTTTTAAGGAAAACAAACTCAGTTCAAAAACAGTCAAATACTCTACTCACATATTTATACATGAGGAACCATTTAATCTCAGTTAAATAATGGAGGGGAAACCAATTCAGTGAAATAAAAAAAAATAGGGACTTTATTCCCAGGTTAGCTACCATTTCAGTCAATGCACATTTCGAAAAAAAACCAACCTAATACAATGTGTGAAGTGCACAAGTTTGTGTGTGGAAATCAGTATAAAAATTGTGTATGTGACAGGGAAAGGAGTGAGGGTGAGAAATATGTATGTGGCTGTGTAAAACAGTGTATATACAAGGGGGATGAGGGTGTGTGTATGAGGGTAAAATCCTGGAAAAATAGGGACAGCAAGAAGGGAAGGAAATCAGTCACAATATTCAGAAAACTAAATTCAGTCATAAATTTCAAATTCAGTTTTAACAGGAAAAAGGAAATATCAAACCACAGTCCAAAATCAGTCCCTAGTATCAAACCCAATTATGAATGCAATACATAACCAATTCATGCCAAATTCAATCCTACAGTTAGAATACCTATAGGCCTACTGTAATAGGGTCTTAAACATTCATTAACAGCATCTAATTAAGTTAATTAAACTGTCAAAATTCGTTTTAAGAATTGGGAAAATTCAGGAATTTGAACTATGTTTCAGAAATCAGGGTAAATAGCAAATGATGATAAAAATCAAGTTAAAATATAGATTTAATGGTTGGTAATGGTAGAACAACATGTGCACGAGCCCCATACTTCATTTCGTGTCACCCAAAGCCGGACACGGCGTGTCCACACAAAATTAAACACAAAAAGTGCATAACAGCACACTGTGCAGTGCACGTGTACACGCGTGTCGTGTACTCCACACAGCACGACACAAGCCTCATGGTCAAGCATGTGGGTTCGCCTAGTATAGCTCTAGGTTTGATACAGCCTGACACGGGTCCACGTGTCACAGGGACGTGTCCAGAAGTGCGTATCAGTGCACAAAAAACTGCTGAAACGAAACAGTATAAAATCAATGCATAGCCTCGTGTGTCCGACACGACACGTGGGGCTCTGAAACTTGGGGAGCCCCATGTCAGTGTCGGCCCCGTGACACATGCCAAGTTTTATGTGTCGGGGAGCCGTGTCCAGGGCGCTGTATCCTCCGAAATGCAGGGCATGCACAGTGCCTGTGTACGCACGCGCGACCGCGTGTTCGCGTGTCCGTGTGGACTCGACACAACACTAAAACTACACAAAGACACAGGAAACACACAAGCGAGATCAAACCCTAATTTTCTATTCAAATACAATCCTAAAATCAGGTCGAAATGTCCTTTGGGATATTTTATCAAACACCTAGGTCTATAGGCTGATACGTGTCCATTTAGGACATGAAATGGACACAAAACCTAGGTCTAGGCATACCTACAGAACCAAGACACCTAGGGCTAGGTCTACATGCAAAGAAACTAGAATTTTAATGGTGTTTACATTGATTTACCTATTGGTGTCAAAATGCAAGAAAAGCCTCAAATGGGAGGTTTTCTTTTGCTAGCAAACTTCTCCAAATTGCCCCAAAGCTGAGGTTGAACACCACAAACAGCAAGAAAACTAAAATTAGGATCTAATGCAATTGATTGGAGGGAAAAAGGAGATAAAATGGAATTACTATGGATTTATGAAGATGGAGACTCACCTCTTCGAAAACTTGAGAAATTCTAAGGAGGCTAGCCCTAATGGAGGAGATTATTTATAGGGGGATTCCCAAGGCTAGTGTTGGCTGGCCACTAATGGATTAGGGTTAGGTTAGGGCTAAAGGATTGGGCTTAGTCATTAATCAATGGTTCAAATCACAAGTCATGACTTGTGTCTAAATGCCTTCTATTCTAACTTGGGTTTAAATAACTAAACCATAGGTTAACTCTAGTCTAACTAGAGTTACATAACCTAACCAAGTACAAACTCAACTAGGGTTAGCTCCTAGGTTGGTCTACCATGGTCATTGCTAGTCAAAGTCAACCTAGTCAACCCTCATTCAAACAATTCCAAAATAAATTCTAAAAATTCCCATAAATTATAATAAAATCAAATAACCCCAAAAATGACAAAATACCCTCAACTAGAAATGATAAACACAATAACCTAATCACTAGGCTAGGCTCTAGGTCAACCAGTCTCCAAGGTTACACTTATCAAAACACCAAAATCATAAGTCATGATTTAAAATAGTTTTAAATGATTAAAAATTACCAAAAATTATATAATAATTTAAATATCATTATTAAAAGACTAAAATTACAAAATTTTAAAATTACCCTCTTCTGGAAAACTGGATGTTATAATCCTACACACCTTATAAAAATTTCGTCCTCGAAATTAAAATGTTCCTACCCCTTCCAGGTCAAACCCCCACAATCAAAGTCTCAAAGCTTAATCAATCATACAATCTAAAAGGACGGCATACAGGATCTTGGCATACGGTGGTAATGAAAGTCTCATCTAGGTATACTAGTCACACTAGACCAAAACAATCATAGGGTATCAAAACATACAAGCAATCAAGGGTGTTGAACTAGAAAAGTTACAAAAACAACAATCATCAAAGCTGTAAGGCAATCTACCATCCTATATGAAAACTGGTAATTATCAAAAATAAAATAAGATAACTTCTAATCATCTATAAAGGGGTACTATTTAAGAAAAATCAAACCAAAAGTTTGAGGAACGAAAGTCAATAGCATTGAATCCAATCACAATATAATATATATATAAAGAGAGAGTGTTAGAGAGGGAAAAGCTAATCATTATGTAAAGGTTATGTGGTTTGTGTGAATTATATATGAAAGTGCATAAGAGGATCTGTGTCTCAACTATAGCTATCAAGTTACACTATTCATGGCATATTGGTTAAGCAGTCTATAAGGCACAAGCTATTTACTCATAACATGTATGGCTAACCATATATATAAGTATACCTATATGTATAGAGAGGTAGAGATTTTAATTGCATCTATATACATTATAACATGTATACAGTATATATAGCTATGTGAACATAACATAGAGATGAAGGGTTAGATTTTTATGGCAGTTATGAACATTAGTGTAGAGTGTCAAGTGTACATGGGTTAAAACCTGAAATAAAAGGTTCAATCATTCAGTTTAGCTCAATATTACATATTTGATCTGAAATTGAAATACACATTTGGAAGCAATGTAAAATATTAACATGTATTCAGTTTTCAAAATTTTGGAGAAATTCGAACATCAAAACCAACTCAATGTTTACCACAACCACAACCTAACATGTAAGAGTATGAAACTAACTTATTTACCTACAAACAACAATGCATACGGCTCAAACATTACCATTAAAGAAAACTGCCAATTGACTAATCACTCAGAATTCAGACTTAAAGGGCTAATATGTACACAGTATCAGGTTTGACAAACTCAACACAAAACTCAACCAAACTCAACTAATATCTTTAAGAATTAAAACCTTGTATATAACATACCTGTGTAGTAATATGAAAAAAACTAATAACATGAAATTTAAATTTAATTTACGAATTTAATCTGGAAAACAGAGAACTAGTCATTGACTGTACTATATTAGAAATTTTTTTTTGGGATTTGAGAAATTAACATCAACATATTATTATGCATTTAGATAGGTGAGAAATCAAGTGTAGCATGCATACGTGTCAGGCAAGCATCTGTGTCCACTATATATATATATATATATATATATATATATTCTAAGGTAATACAAGAAATAATGGCAAAAAAAATATAATGATAAAATCTGCTCTGCTTATCTGTTTAAAAGAAGGAACCATTTTGAAACCAGAGTTACAATATCAAATCTAAGTCAAGGTCTAGCAAAATCACCGATTCATTGTATTAGGAAGAATTTATAGCAAGAAGTCACACTAGATTTATGATAACAGCTAAGCCACTCCTACTCATACTCCTACTCCTAAGTTATTTGATGATGGGGTACAATTTATACAACAGAATGGTACGATAGAGATGATATGTTTAAAAAACCTTCTCAAGATACAATCTGATAATCATATGCGTCTGTCCAAAATTATGTTACTCAGAGTCCTCGCCATGCCAGTAAGCAAGGCTACGATAAACGATAGATTCCATAACTGGGCATGTACCTCTACAATCATGTCGTCTGGAAATCTCGCTATGCCGACTAGTATAGCTGCGAGAAATTCCAAATCTCATAACCAAGATACGTACATCCGAAGTTAGGTCTCTATGTTTTCGCCACGCCAGCTAATATGGCTGCGATAAACTACAAGTTCCATAATCAAGTAGACGTTTTACCATCCCTGTATTTTCGTCAACATATGTTATCAGAAAAATATCGTAACTCAGGCCTTAAAAATTTATCTTGATAGGAAAATCAAAATCAACAATGATCCAACAAAATAAAATTCAATAATCAAGGAGTAAGAGCGAACAAAACAAGGGAAAGGATTTTAAATTGAAGTTTAAATAAGATTCTCAAGGGTCGTCCCATGAATCTTTTAAGGAATCCTAACTGTGATTGAGTACCCTCAAAAAAATATATCCTAATCCTACTGCAGGCTGTAGTGATACTCTAGTTTGAATACCACTACATAAACTCGACCTGCATGGGCCACTACTAAAAACGTGTCACGACCCGTACCCACTGTGAGGGTACGAGAGCGTAACAACGTCCAGCCTACGCCGCAGTGTCGGCGGTAGAATGTTGTCCTAGGTCACAACATCTAACAGTAATATACTAAGCAGTTTATACTCCCCGAATGGGGGTGACATGATAGAAGTAAACTCAATCACAACTAAGGAAGAAGAAGCACGATATAATAAAAAACTCAAGAAAAATACAGATGATCAATAGTCTAAGATAACATCTCAGCAGATATCCAGAGTACAAGGTCTCAGCTACTGAATGTGAAAGAATATACAACCCAGATCTCAAGGACAGAAATAAAGTCTAACTACTAGTCAGAAGACAACATAAGTAAGATAAAGCCTAACTAAGCTAGTCTAGGCAGTAAGGTAAGGTCGTCAGCTAGAGCTGTCCTGCAGAAGGTATCCCCACAGGCCTCCTCCTCGTCCTCTGTAATATTTTCAACAGGTCCAGTCAGGACAGGAGCGAGCACAATACATCTCAACAGTTCATAGCAGGTTAGAAAATATAATCATGCAGTAAAGTAAGATATAGATACTGAAGAAATGCAGTATGTAAACAGAGAGAGAGAACTGTAATAAAAATATCTACTTTAAGTAAAGAGCTACCAGTGACTAGTGATTTAGAGTACAAAATCGACATGTGAACGGCTTGATTTGTACATGGCTATACTAAAAAGGCGTACATGGCTATTCTACTTTAGAATTGTTCGCATGGCTATTTATACTCCCCCGTACCCCCCAATTAATACACAAGGATCCAACCAGGTTATGTTATGATTCTATGTAACAGCCCCCGAAGGGTGGTAAGCCCCCAAAGGGTGGTAAGCCCCCGAAGGGTGGTACATAGTAGTCCCATAAATGGGGATTCTGGAAAACCCAATAAATGGGATAAGGATTTAAAGAAGACTCTGTGATCATAAGAGTATATGTCACAAGTGATCAAAAAACCAAAGGAGCATAGTGATACGCCATGTAAGTGAAACACACAGAACATAGAGTACCCGATGCTCCCTGAAGGGATAATATCTCAGGAAGGGATCCATATTGTACTAATCCGTATGACCAACGTGACAGTATTAAGTTGTCACTCCCCGATCCTGGAATATGTATTTTAATACGTAAACCGATAAATTGTATTTATCTTGTATTTATACGATATTTGTTATGCTGTATTTCTTCATGCATTTTCCAAAAATATTCGACAAAATATTATTTCATAATTTATTTTCTGCATTTGGGCCTACAGTTTT
Organism: Iris pallida; assembly: GCA_029216955.1. Lineage (NCBI taxonomy): Eukaryota > Viridiplantae > Streptophyta > Magnoliopsida > Asparagales > Iridaceae > Iris > Iris pallida. The sequence goes on along the minus strand of JANAVB010025315.1, from coordinate 33,401 downwards.
GGCTCATTTGGGTAACCTATTCTTGGTTCACCAAAGGTTCATCATGAACACTTTGGTTCATCATGAACCCATGGGTTCAAGATTCTATATAATAACTCATCTCATTCTCTCTCCTCTTATTTATTTCCTCTCATTTATTTCCTCCACTAACCAAGGCAAGTGCAACTTGCTTCCACAAGAGAGCCATTTTTATTGTTCTATTAGCTTCTCCTTATGTTTCTAAGACACATTAGAACTTGTTATTTTCCATTTTGAGGCTTTAATTTTTGTAGATCTAGAAATTAGTTATTTTCGGATTTTGGTGGTTTTGATCTATCAAACTTCTTTGTTTTCAAGTTTTGATGGTTCCATGTTGTAGAAAATTTTATTCTACCAAATTTTGACCTTTGAAAAGTTGGATTTGGACTTATTTTGACCAAGTTATGGACTTTGAAGCTTTGGGTTCAAACCATGGAGTTCTTGCTAATTTGGAGAAGACAGTGAGCAGTGTGCGCGAGCTTTTTAGCTTGTGCCACTGAGTTGCGTGCGCTCTTTAGCACAGCACAGTCTGACTCATACGCTGCCTTGACAAGGAAGTCGTATGGACCTCATACGCTGCCTTGACAAGGAGTCGTATGGAGTATATACGCTGCCTTTTGGAGACGTATGTCTTGCATACGCTGCCTTGACAAGGAGTCGTATGGACCTCATATACTGCCTTGATGAGGAGATGTATGGAGTACATACGCTGCCTTTTGGAGACGTATGTCTTGCATATGCTGCCTTGACAAGGAGTCGTATGGACCTCATACGCTGCCTTGATGAGGAGTCGTATGGAGTACATACGCTGTCTTTTGGAGACGTATGTCTTGCATACGCTGCCTTGACAAGAAGTCGTATGGACCTCATACGCTGTCTTGACAAGGAGTCGTATGGACCTCATACGCTGCCTTGATGAGGAGTCGTATGGAGTACATACGCTGCCTTTTGGAGACGTATGTCTTGCCTACGCTGCCTTGACAAGGAGTCGTATGGACCTCATACGCTGCCTTGATGAGGAGTCGTATGGAGTGCATACGCTGCCTTTTGGAGACGTATGTCTTGCATACGCTGACTTGAGCGCAGCCTGACTTGAGCGCAGCCTAACTTGAGCGCAGCCTGACTTGAGCGCAGCCTGACTCAGGCGCAACCTGATGTTTAGGCGCAACTGGACCTGACCCTACTTACCCTGGCGCAACTTGACTAATGCCACTTGTTGGCCATAGTACCCCTTGCTCCCCCCTTGGGTGCATTATGTCCCCCGCTCTCCAGTATTCTGGTTCTGGGGCGTGACAGTGCTTGATCCCCTGCGCGCTCTGATCCCTGCGCGCACTTGACCCCAGCGCGCTCTGACCTGGACTCTCCTAAACCTTATATTTTTTTATGTATATATATTATATTGTATATATATATGTAAATGTTTGTGTATGCTATATATCCTTACGCCTTTTGTCTTGAGCATGATATGAGCACTAATGTAACCCCGGTGAACAAAGTGTTCCTACCTGATACATGTACCTGAATGTCCCAGTTCTTGTTTATGCTCGACAAATGACTCGTAACTCCATGTGGCATATTTGCAATGATGCATTACACTAAGGAGGGTAGAACATGTTGACATACTGATTGACATGGATCCTCTCTTGGGGTACTCGTACTTGAGTACGACTTTTAGAAGGATAATCATGCAGGCCACAGCATGTAAGTCCAAGATTTTACCTAGGGTTAAACTAGGCAACTAAATATACTAGATGCATGGGGAGGGCAGAATCCCGAGATCGTGTTACACCAGCCGCCTTGAGATATTGTCTTGACGCGCCGGCTGGTCTCCACGGATACTGTGTCATCTACAACGAGCGAACGACTGTATCCGATTAATTCCTGCTATATATTATATGTTTTGGCAAGGTGGCCTTACGAGGGACCTATGCTTAATAATATCTATCTACGCGAACCCCTGGGTTGGCTAGTCTTGCTGGAAAGATACGATCTGAGGATTTCGAAATAACATGACGCGAGGATAACCTCGTCCCACTAGAAACTCGTAGACTTGATTGGCCGTGAAAACGACTTGCTTGTATCCTAATTACCTTCTGCGAAAAACTGAAGGAAGCGGACTGTTATGATACGTGATCCAACCCATGTTCTTGTTTGATTGTTGGGTTGGTTATCGTACTATGACAGGCTGTGGACCGAAGTTATGAACGGAAGACTTATTCTGGTTGTAAAGTGTTACTTCTGTGAACGACTGAGGAACATGGTCTATCATGGTACATGATCCAACCCATGTTTTTGTTTGATTGTTGGGTTAGTTATTGTGCTACGATAGGCTATCGACCGAAGTCACGATCAGGAGATTTTATTGTTTCTACCTTTTAACTTATGTGAAAGTTATAGAGTACGACACGTCCCGACTCCATGCGGCATCTTTTGTCCTTGTTTGGTTGTAAGGGTGCCATATGGATTCGAGGATGTTGCGCTACCCTATAATAGTGGCATAAGTATTACTATTATCAATTATTCTATTAACTAGGTTTTAATCTTAACTCTTGTGCCCCTTTGGCGGTACTTGCTATTCGGGACTGACCCTGCTGGTTTTTGTTTGGCCAGATCTCGTAGCAGAGCCGGAGGACACGATCTTCCTTCCTGACATCCATGGTGCATACTAGGAGCATGGCGGTTCGGGGACTCGAGTGGATTTCTTCTCCACCACTCCTGCTTATATTTTGTGCAGTATTTAGCCACCGGCACCTGTTAGCCGGATTACTTGATATTTTGAGTCAGTACAGAATTGTAAATAAACAGACTGCAGCGGTGTATAATTTTGTACTCCTGACTCTCTGAGATAGCTAAATTATAAAGCTAGTCACTCATGATTATTTTGATGAAGCGTCAGGGACGCCTTACTGCTTTATCTTTAATGTTCATTTAATTGCTGATGTGACTTGGTTGATTGAGACATAGAACTCTGGGGGACCATAGGAGACTTGATTGTAGCATGTACCCCCTAGTCTCTCGACAGCCACGATCGCCGTATGACGTTACGTACCTCATATGGAGTAGCTGGCCTAGTCCGTCTCCGTATTTCGGTACTGGGGCGTGACAAGGTTTTAGTGGTGGCCCATGCAGGTCTGTTTTTCAGACTTGTGGGGTATTGCGAATTATTAGGAGTCTCAATCAAAACTTGTTCCCCTTGAAATTCTGTTTTGAATTCTCTGTCCTTGCCTTGATCTCTGACCTGACTTACATCCTCGAAATCTTCCTCGTTCGGACTTGATAATCTTATATCTTTCTCTATCGGGGTGCTTCATTCTCAGTAGCGGGTGAGGCCCATGAGGAAGAGCAGTCAGAGCACGGCTCGACTGGGCACCAACAGGGGAGAGAACCTTCCCCAGGGCAGACACGAGCAGAAGTGGAACCAGAGGCAGTGGAGTCGCAGGTTATTAAAACTCCTGCAGCACCAGCAGCGACGGTAGTACCAGATGTCGAAGCACTCCTGGAGATCATCCGGGGGATTCTTGTCACTCACCAACAGCAACAGACTCAGCAGCAGGAGCAGAACGTGTTGCTGAACCAAGGGATTCAGTTATCTCTTGAGAGGAGTGCCGGGGCTGACTCGGGAGCGTCAGGAAGGTTCCATTGCTTGAACCCGAGATATTTTGATGGCACGGAGGATGCCATCACTGCGGATGCATGGATTCAAGACATCGAAGCCATCCTTGTGGCAACCAAGGTTCCAGATGATGAGAAGGTTGATCAGGTCAAATTAGTACTTCAGGATCTTGCCCGCGACTGGTGGGCATCAGAAGAAGTTGGTATAAGATGCCCTGTTCGTTGGACCACCTTCAGTGAAAGATTCAAGGCCAAGTATTTTGGCGTAGTAGCTCGATATGAGCTCCAGCAGAAGTGTATTAGTCTCAAGCAAGCAGACAAGATCGTAGATGGGTATGCAGCAAAGTTCTGCAGATTGTGCCGTTTTACACCAGCAATGGTGGCAACGGAGCCAGAGAAAGCTATGAGGTTCCAGGAGGAACTTCATTTGGAACTATTACAGCTTGTGGAGGGATACGACTACCAGACGTTTGACGCTGTTTTGACAGCCGCTCAGAGGCACGAGCTTACCCAGCAGAGGTTGGCATCGAGGACAGGAGGTCAGAAAAGATCTTATTCCCAGGTTGGAGGAGGAGTAATACAGCGAACATCGGCACCAGCACCCGGTGTACGTATTCATGATGCAGAAGCACCGCGGAGGACGGCCATGTCAACTAATACAGCGTCAGTTTGGCATCAGCAGCCGAGGAACCAACAGCAGTGTCAGGGAGCACCCCAGGGCTGTACATTCTGTAGGAAGGCAGGGCACACGAGGGAGGTGTGTCGGTCAGCGAATGGCTTATGCTTGAGGTGTGGTAGTTCAGACCACCGTATTTCTACTTGTCCTATGATGCAGAGGCCAGGAGGGCCAGCTCAGCAGTTTCTAGCGTTGCAAGCTCCGGTGGTAACCCCGAGTGGAGGGCCAGTATTAGCAGTAAGGCCCCTAGCCCAGCGTCTACCAACGTAGGCTCAGATATTTCGCCAAGCACAGGGAGCCGGAGGCCCCCAGGGACAGCAACAACATGGTTGAGGAAGGCCGCAACAAGGGGCTCCGCGGGGCCAGGGCCAGGCTCTCACATTATCCTTGGGAGAGGCTCTAGCGTCTAGTGACGTGGTGGCAGGTAAAATTCTCGTCACCTCATTTTCTGCTGTAGCATTATTTGATTCAGGCGCTACTCATTCATTCATCTCTGCACAATATGCTACACGGATTGGATTAGAGTTTGAGGCATTGTCAGAGATGATGGATATACTCACCGGCAATAGGCTCGTAAAAGTTAGCAGAGTGCGCTTTTCATGTCCGGTAGAGGTGTGTGGGCATTTACTGCCCGCATCATTGATTGAATTCCCTATGGGGAATTTTGACGTTGTTCTTGGCATGGACTGGTTGAGAGACAGTCATGCGACAATTGACTGTAGAGGAGGTAGGGTCATATTCAGCGTTCCTCGGATGGAACAGTTCATCTTTACTCAAACCTTGAAGAATCAGGCCGGAGGCGTCATCTCAGCAGCAGTGTTAGAGCCAGGACAGATTCCGAGAGTGGTCGAAGATTTTCTCGACGTCTTCCCTGATGAGCTCCCAGGGATATCCCCAGTCAGAGAGGTAGAATTTAGCATTGAGTTGAACCCTGGAACGAGGCCTATTGCGGACAGAGTTTACAGAATGTCGCCGTCAGAACAGGATAAGTTGTATCAACATGAGGAAGAGTTGAAGTCTAAGGGATTCATCCGAGACAGTAAATCGCCCTGGGCCGTGCCAGTGATTCTAGTTCCCAAGAAGGATGGGTCGACGAGGATGTGCATCGACTACCGCAAGCTGAATACAGTAACAGTGAAGAATAAGTACCCGCTACCAAGGATTGATGACCTGTTTGACCAGTTGAGCAAGGCCAGCGTCTTTTCCAAGATCGATCTTCGGTCGGGATACTATCAAGTAAGAGTCCGGGAGCAAGACATACCGAAGACAGCATTCAGATCTAGATATGGGCATTATGAGTTTTTAGTAATGCCCTTTGGACTAACCAATGCCCCCGCAGTATTCATAAATTTAATGAACCGCATCTTTCTGTCGCATTTGGATAAATTTGTGGTGGTGTTCATAGATGACATCCTTGTCTATTCCAGCAGTGAAGAGGAGCATGAGAAACATCTTAGGACTGTCTTGCAGACATTGAGGGAGCATCAACTTTATGCGAAGCTCGACAAGTGTGAATTCTGGTTAGACCATATTTTATTCCTGGGACATGTAATTTCTGGGGCAGGAGTGTCAGTGGATCCGAAGAAGATTGAGGTCGTAGAGCATTGGCCGGTCCCGAGAACGGTTGTAGAAGTGCGAAGTTTCTTAGGATTAGCTGGTTACTACAGAAGGTTCGTGGCGGACTTTGCCAGGATCTCTGCGCCCTTAACGCGTTTGACGCACAAGGACGTAGAGTTTGTTTGGTCAGCTAGCTGTCAGGCATCATTTGAAGAATTGAAGAAGTGATTGATCTCAGCCCCGATCTTGACGCTTCCAGTAGGAGCGGGAGGCTTTACAGTATATTGTGACGCATCAGGGAAGGGTCTTGGATGTGTATTGATACAGCACGGAAAGGTGATAGCATATGCGTCTCGGCAGCTTCGAGACCATGAGAAGAATTACCCGACTCATGATTTGGAGTTAGCAGCTGTGGTGTTTTCACTCAAGTTGTGGAGGCATTATTTATACGGGGATCGGGTAGAGATCTACACTGATCATAAGAGTTTGAAATACGTATTCACGCAGCGAGATTTGAACATGAGGCAAAGAAGATGGTTAGAACTGCTGAAGGATTTTGATTTAGATCTTCAGTATCATCCAGGCAAGGCGAATATAGTTGCAGATGCACTGAGTCGGAGAGACAGTGCCTTTATCTTGACCTCGCAGAAGCATATTCTAGAAGACCTTCAGAGTATGGAAATCGAAGTAGTTTTGCCAAGAGATATAGGAAGAATGACCAGTATACAGATTCAGTCAACCTTAGTAGAGAGGATAAGGACAGCACAAGCAGGAGATCCACAGATTCAGAAATTGCAATCGGAGTGTGAATCAGGCCGTAGGAAGGAGTTAGTGATTCATGAAGATGGTACGCTCAGGTTTGGAAACAGACTCTGTGTACCGAGTGGAGACCTTCGACAAGAAGTTATGTCCGAAGCTCATAGTTCTATTTACTCCATTCACCCAGGAGGAACGAAGATGTACCGAGATATCAGGCAGTACTTTTGGTGGAATGGCATGAAAAGAGAGATAGCGAGATTTGTATCCAAGTGTCTGGTATGTCAGCAGGTGAAAGCCGAGCAGCAGAGACCAGCAGGATTGCTACAGCCGCTTTCTATCCCAGAATGGAAATGGGAGCACATCACGATAGATTTTGTGACCGGTTTACCTAGATCCCCGGCTGGCAAGAATGCAGTCTGGGTAATAGTAGATCGACTCACGAAGGTCGCTCATTTCCTTCCCTTCCGAGTTGGACAGACTACTGAGCAGCTAGCAGAAATGTACATGAAGCAGATAGTAAGACAGCACGGTGTTCCAGTTAGTATACTATCAGATCGGGATACGCGGTTTACTTTCTATTTTTGGCGGAGCTTACACCAAAGTTTGGGAACCAAGTTAAGATTCAGTACTGCTTATCATCCACAAACTGACGGGCAATCAGAAAGAACCATTCAGACGTTAGAAGATATGCTACGGGCGTGTACCTTAGATTTTGGCGGATCTTGGGAGGATCACCTTCATCTAGTGGAGTTCTCCTATAACAACAGCTATCAGGCTAGCATTCAGATGGCCCCGTTCGAAGCATTGTATGGAAGGAAGTGTAGGTCCCCTTTGGCATGGGACGACGTCGGAGAACGGAAGTTATTGGGGCCAGAGATGATCATGCAGACTGTGGAGATAGTTAAGTTGGTCAGAGAGCGCCTTCGAGTTGCACAAGACCGACATCGTCATTGGGCAGATCAGCATCGTAGGCCTCTAGAGTTCAGAGTTGGCGACCAAGTGTTTCTGCGAATTTTGCCTACTCGGGGTATCATCAGATTTGGAACCCGAAGAAAGCTTAGTCCAAGATACGTTGGTCATTTTAAGATTCTCGCTCGGGTAGACGATGTGGCTTATCGACTTGCCCTTCCGCCTTCGTTAACTGGCATACATGATATGTTTTATGTGTCCCAATTACATGGGTATGTCCCGGATCCGAGTCATGTCCTCGATCATTCTGAGTTAGTCGTTGGTACCGACCTAACTTACGAGGAACAACCCATATCTATTTTGGACCGGCGAGAGAAGGTACTCAAGAATCGGACGATAAGCCTTGTCCGTATTTCTTGGAACCATCACTCTTCGGGAGAGTCAACCTGGGAGCGCGAGGACGAGATCAGATCTCGGTATCCGCATTTGTTTGACTAATGAGGTATATTTTTACGCCTTATTGACACGATTCCATGCTTATCTGCACCTGTTTGTTTGCACTTTGTGATGTATGATAATAACTGCTATGATAGTTAACTTGTATATGATTGTGCCTTGCTTGCCCTGATTTCACTATCATGTCTTGGCTGGAATTTCGAGGACAGAATTTTTCTAAGAAGTGTAGAGATGTCACTCCCCGATCCTGGAATACGTATTTTAATACGTAAACCGATAAATTGCATTTACCTTATATTTATACGATATTTGTTATGCTGTATTTCTTCATGCATTTCCCAAAAATATTCGACAAAATATTATTTTGTAATTTATTTTCTATATTTGGGCCTACAGTTTTGGCTCATTTGGGTAACCTATTCTTGGTTCACCAAAGGTTCATCATGAACCCTTTGGTTCATCATGAACCCATGGGTTCAAGATTCTATATAATAACTCATCTCATTCTCTCTCCTCTCATTTATTTCCTCTCATTTATTTCCTCCACCAACCAAGGCAAGTGCAACTTGCTTCCACAAGAAAGCCCATTTTTATTGTTCCATTAGCTTCTCCTCATGTTTCTAAGACACATTAGAACTTGTCATTTTCCATTTTGAGGCTTTAATTTTTGTAGATCTAGAAATTAGTTATTTTCGGATTTTGGTGGTTTTGATCTATCAAACTTCTTTGTTTTCAAGTTTTGATGGTTCCATGTTGTAGAAAATTTTATTCTACCAAATTTTGACCTTTGAGAAGTTGGATTTGGACTTATTTTGACCAAGTTATGGACTTTGAAGCTTTGGGTTCAAACCATGGAGTTCTTGCTGATTTGGAGAAGACAGTGAGCAGTGTGCACGAGCTTTTTAGCTTGCGCCACTGAGTTGCGTGCGCTCTTTAGCACAGCGCAGTCTGACTCATACGCTGCCTTGACAAGGAAGTCGTATGGACCTCATACGCTGCCTTGACAAGGAGTCGTATGGAGTACATACGCTGCCTTTTGGAGACGTATGTCTTGCATACGCTGCCTTGACAAGGAGCCGTATGGACCTCATACGCTGCCTTGATGAGGAGACGTATGGAGTACATACGCTGCCTTTTGGAGACGTATGTCTTGCATACGCTGCCTTGACAAGGAGTCGTATGGACCTCATACTCTGCCTTGATGAGGAGTCGTATGGAGTACATACGCTGCCTTTTGGAGACGTATGTCTTGCATACGCTGCCTTGACAAGGAGTCGTATGGACCTCATACGCTGCCTTGACAAGGAGTCGTATGGACCTCATACGCTGCCTTGATGAGGAGTCGTATGGAGTACATACGCTGCCTTTTGGAGACGTATGTCTTGCCTACGCTGCCTTGACGAGGAGTCGTATGGACCTCATACGCTGCCTTGATGAGGAGTCGTATGGAGTGCATACGCTGCCTTTTGGAGACGTATGTCTTGCATACGCTGACTTGAGCGCAGCCTGACTTGAGCGCAGCCTGACTCAGGCGCAACCTGATGTTTAGGCGCAACTGGACCTGACCCTACTTATCCTGGCGCAACTTGACTAATGCCACTTGTTGGCCATAGTACCCCTTGCTCCCTCCTTGGACGCATTATGTCCCCCGCTCTCCAGTATTCTGGTTCTGGGACGTGACAGCGCTTGATCCCCTGCGCGCTCTGATCCCTGCGCACTTGACCCCAGCGCGCTCTGACCTGGACTCTCCTATACCTTATATTTTTTTATGTATATATATTATATTGTATATATATATGTAAATGTTTGTGTATGCTATATATCCTTACGCCTTTTGTCCTGAGCATGATATGAGCACTAATGTGACCCCGGTGAACAAAGTGTTCCTACCTGATACATGTACCTGAATGTCCCAGTTCTTGTTCATGCTCGACAAATGACTCGTAACTCCACGTGGCATATTTGTAATGATGCATTACACTAAGGAGGGTAGAACATGTTGACATACTGATTGACATGGATCCTCTCTTGGGGTACTCGTACTTGAGTACGACTTTTAGGAGGATAATCATGCAGGCCACAGTATGTGAGTCCAAGATTTTACCTAGGGCTAAACTAGGCAACTAAATATACTAGATGCATGGGGAGGGCAGAATCCCGAGATCGTGTTACACCAGCCGCCTTGAGATATTGTCTTGACGCGCCGACTGGTCTCCACGGATACTGTGTCATCTGCAACGAGCGGACGACTGTATCCGATTAATTCCTGCTATATATTATATGTTTTGGCAAGGTGGCCTTACGAGGGACCTATGCTTAATAATATCTGTCTACGCGAACCCCTGGGTTGGCTATCCTTGCTGGAAAGATACGATCTGAGGATTTCGAAATAACATGACGCGAGGATAACCTCGTCCCACTGGAAACTCGTAGACTTGATTGGCCGTGAAAACGACTTGCTTGTATCCTAATTACCTTCCGCGAATAACTGAGGGAAGCGGACTGTTATGATACGTGATCCAACCCATGTTCTTGTTTGATTGTTGGGTTGGTTATCGTACTATGACTGGCTGTGGACCGAAGTTATGAACGGAAGACTTATTCTGGTTGTGAAGTGTTACTTCTGTGAACGACTGAAGAACATGGTCTATCATGGTACATGATCCAACCCATGTTCTTGTTTGATTGTTGGGTTGGTTATTGTGCTACGATAGGCTATCGACCGAAGTCACGATCAGGAGATTTTATTGTTTCTACCTTTTAACTTATGTGAAAGTTATAGAGTACGACACGTCCCGACTCCATGCGGCACCTTTTGTCCTTGTTTGGTTGTAAGGGTGCCATATGGGTTCGAGGATGTTGTGCTACCCTATAATAGTGGCATAAGTATTACTATTATCAATCATTCTATTAACTAGGTTTAATCTTAACTCTTGTGCCCCTTTGGCGGTACTTGCTATTCGGGGCTGACCCCGCTGGTTTTTGTTTGGCCAGATCTCATAGCAAAGCCGGAGGACACGATCTTCCTTCCTGACATCCATGGTGCATACTAGGAGCATGGCGGTTCGGGGACTCGAGTGGGTTTCTTCTCTACCACTCCTGCTTATATTTTGTGCGGCATTTAGCCACCGGCACCTGTTAGCCGGATTACTTGATATTTTGTGTCAGTACAGAATTGTAAATAAACAGACTGCAGCTGTGTATAATTTTGTACTCCTGACTCTCTGAGATAGCTAAATTATAAAGCTAGTCTCTCATGATCATTTTGATGAAGCATCGGGGACGCCTTACTGCTTTATCTTTAATGTTCATTTAATTGCTGATGTGACTTGGTTGATTGAGACATAGAACTCTGGGGGACCATAGGAGACTTGATTGTAGCATGTACCCCCTAGTCTCTCGATAGCCACGATTGTCGTATGACGTTACGTACCTTATATGGAGTAGCTAGCCTAGTCCGTCTCCATATTTCGGTACTGGGGCATGACACAAGTAAAGTAATTTAATACAAGAAAATAATTATAAGCAGGATATGAAATGATTAGAGAATATACTCGCCTGTATCTGAGTGTCCGGATGAAATGTACTGTCCGAGGAGAGGTGTCTGGCTCCTAATCAGAACAGCACAGGTCACAACAAGTCTAAAATGATATAATGAAGTCCTACTATGCATTCTACATGATTCTAGGTCAATCTAGGCCAAAGTCAACTCTTGGTCAACTCTGGTCAACCCTAGAAGTCAAACTAGGTCAACTATGGTCAAACTAAGTCAAACTAGTCTATACTAGTCTAACTAGTCTATTCTAAGTCTAACAAGACTACACAAGTCTAATCTAGACTCTACACTGACACACAGACACTCACATAGGCCATAGGCTAAGAGACTAGGCCATAGGCTAAGCCATGTCTAAAACCAACCATAAATCACATCTACAAAGACTATACCTATATTTAAATAATACACATATTACAATATTAATATAATCTAATATAGGAATTTATAGCATATAGGTTATATATATGTGTATATATCACCCAACATATTCATATCTAATATATTTATAATATGGTACACATATATATATTTACATGAGAAATGAAAGTGTGTGTGTGTGTGTGTCATGAGAATGAGGGAAGAACATGTGTGTGATGAGTGTCAATTAGTGAGAGTGAGAGGGATACCTAGTGTGTGTGAAACATGAGAGTGTGTGTGTATGTGAGTGTCATGAAAACAGTGTGATATGAGAGTGTATAACATGTATGTGTGTGTGAAGAGCATAGGTGTAAAAGGAGATAGGGTGTATTCTCAGTTTTTAGCTCAAACTCAGTTTCAGTTCATAATCTCAGATTTGCAGTTTTAGTTAGCAAGAGGAAAGGAAACCAAAACAATCTACCTACCACATTCAATAAGTTAAGGGTGTAAAGGCAAGTGTGTGTTGCAATGTGAATGAATGCAAGGGAGTGAAACCAATGCAATGGATATGAGTGATGATGCAAAGTGTGCAGCAACCATTTCAGTCCAAAATTGGACAGTGAGTGTCAATGCTCAGATAGTTAGGAAAGGGAAAGGAAAACAGTTTTATTCTCATGTTTGCACAAACAGTTCAGTCCTAACATCAATCATGTGAGAGGGAGGAAAACAAAGTAAAGTATCAACCCAACCAAAACAGTCCACAGCATATCAAAACCAGTTTTGTATATAAATCACAAATTACAACCAAATCTCCTTTACAATCTCAGGACCATATACAAATAATTCTCAGATTTAATAGGAATATTAGTGTGAAAAGAATCAGTAAAATTCAGTTCAAGAAGAAAGGACAGGAAACCAATTCAAGTTCAGGTATGACAAGCTTCCATTCTCAGGTTTTAAGGAAAACAAACTCAGTTCAAAAACAGTCAAATACTCTACTCACAGATTTATACATGAGGAACCATTTAATCTCAGTTAAATAATGGAGGGTAAACCAATTCAGTGAAATGAAGAAAAAAAAAAGGGACTTTATTCCCAGGTTAGCTACCATTTCAGTCAATGCACATTTCGAAAAAACCCAACCTAATACAATGTGTGAAGTGCACAAGTTTGTGTGTGGAAATCAGTGTAAAAATTGTGTATGTGACAGGGAAAGGAGTGAGGGTGAGAAATATGTGTGTGGCTGTGTAAAACAGTGTATATACAAGGGGGATGAGGGTGTGTGTATGAGGGTGAAATCCTGGAAAAATAGGGACAGCAAGAAGGGAATGAAATCAGTCACAATATTCAGAAAACTGAATTCAGTCATAAATTTCAAATTCAGTTTTAACAGGAAAAAGGAAATATCAAACCACAGTCCAAAATCAGTCCCTAGTATCAAACCCAATTATGAATGCAATACATAACCAATTCATGCCAAATTCAATCCTACAGTTAGAAT
>JANAVB010025315.1:0-15000 GCA_029216955.1 Iris pallida | reverse complement strand
GAGTCCGAGTCTGAGTCCGAGTCCGAGTCGCTAAGCCCCTTCGGGGCTTAGCTCCAATCTATTTTCATTTTGGCCAAAAGTTGGTTTCTTATTCTTACCTCTATATAAAATCCTCCCACATGGCACCCTCCATTGGGCCTCAACCCATGTGCATCTCTCTATTCCTTCATAAGTAATATATAGAGATACATATTGGTGTGATTTTTCGATATGGGACTATCTTTTAACAATAGAATGTTGTGAACACACACAACACATAGAATAAAACACCAACAATCCCCCACATATCTCTATATATATGAGTTAAGCGTTTCACATAATAACTGTCCATTATGCATTAGGATAGATGTCGCTGACGACTTGAATCTTCCCGCATGGGTTGAACAACAGTATGATACAAGAATGGACTACGCCTTGAATTCTGTACCACAATTGTAATTTTTTCCCACTCACATAATGTAGTTATCTGTGCTTCTGGCTGCACATTAAAGGCCTTGTGCCAGCCTGGATTTCAATGTATGTATTTTGGACGTCTACAAATTTACCCTCAAGAAATGGCCTATTTTTCTGTCCATACATTATAGGTGAGTTCTTTATTAAAGAGACATGGCATGAAGCGTCCAACGCTTCCTTTGCGGTGCTACGCCGCTATGACATGGCCTTAAGCCGAGGACCTTACCCCGAATCACCGGGAACCTCATCGTAGTGTCATACTACCCGTAGCATGAGGTCTAGCCCCTTTGTAGTGCCAAACTACCCAGCATGAAGCCTTACGCTTCTGTGCGGTGTTACGCCGCTACGACATGGCTTGCAAGGCCGAGGCTTTATCCCTAGCCGGGTTTACCTCATTGTGGTGTCGTGCCACCCGTAACATGAGGAACACCTCCTCTTTGTAGTGCTGACTACATCCCTCTTTAATTCAATATACAGTATTAGGCCAACTGTCTATTTGCGGTGCTACGCCGCTGTGACTTGGCTAACATAGTCGAGGATTTACCTCCTTCGAGAACCTCATGGTGGAGTCACCGCCACACATAGCATGGAGTCACACTCCTTGTAGTGCTGTGCTACCATGCTTTCTGTAAAGCATAACAGACCTTCACTCAGTCTGAGAACTCATTAAGGCATTATGCCATCCTTCCCACAGGATCAATTTTTCGTAGAAAATTCATAGTAGACAACAGTGGTTCTGGGTTCGAAACCCTTCCATGTTCCGCAGAACAAGTACCCACTGTTAACTAATATTTTTCCAGTCAATAGTTCTCCCTTGAATCAAAAATTAGATATCTGGTAGATTTCTCTTTGAACCAATAATATAAAATTTATTGATAGGATTATAATGACATAATATTAGAATGCCTTCAAACCCATCTTTCTTGCTGTGTCCTCGACCAGCTGTCGTTTGAGGCCTTTCGTGAACGGATCTGCCAGGTTCTCCTGACTCCGAACATCGATCACTGCAATGATGCCTCGTTTGATGAGATCGTTCACTGCTCTGTACTTTAACCGCACGGTCCTCTTCTTCCCGTTAAAGAGTTCATTTGATGCTACTGCTGCTGCCGCCTGGTTGTCACAGTATATCGGGATTGCCGGTATCTGAGCTCCAACCACTGGAAGATCATACATGAGCTCCCGAAGCCACTCTGCTTCATCTGCAGCAGCATCCAATGCAAAGAATTCAAATTCTATGGAGGAGCGAGATAACATTGTCTGCTTCTTCGATTTCTACGATATAGCAGCTCCGCCCAAGGCGAATATGAATCCACTTGTAGAATACTCGCTCTCCACCTCTGAACACCAGCTAGCATCACTGAAGCCTTCCACTTCTGACGGATCTCCGCTGTAGTATAGTGCAAATGTATGAGTCTTTTTAAGATATCTCATAACACGTTTCACAGCATTCCAGTGTTCAACGCCTGGGTTGCTAGTGAACCGACTCAGCATTCCCACCGCAAAAGCTATGTCAGGCCTTATGGCAGTAGTAGCGTACATCAAGCTTCCGATGACGCTGGCGTACTCCAATTGCTTGACGCTTTCTCTCGAATTTGGCTCCAGCTTCTGATCACTCCGGTACGGTGTATCAATTATAGGAAGATCTTGATACCCGTATCGAGTGAGCATTTTCTCAATGTAATGAGATTGTGACAGTGCTATTCTCGTGCCTGTCCGGATGATCTTGAGCCCCAAGATAACATCGGCATCCCCCAAGTCCTTCATACTGAACTTGGTCGAGAGAAATTTCTTTGTCTCTGTGACACAGCTTAAATCCATACCTAGGATTAGCATGTCGTCAACGTATAGACAAACGATAACTCCTCTTCCGTCAGCAAACTTAGTATAGACACACTTGTCTGTTTCACTGACCTTGTAGCCATTTGACCTTATCACTTTGTCAAACTTCTCATACCACATTTTGGGAGCTTGTTTCAAACCATACAGAGACTTCATCAACTTGCAGACTTTGTCTTCCAGACCTCTGACGACAAAACCTTCTGGTTGTTGCATGTAGATCTCTTCTGTCAGCTCGCCATTAAGGAATGCCGTTTTCACATCCATTTGATGTATCACTAGTTTGTGTATTGCTGCTAGAGCAATTAACAATCTGATGGTTGTCATCCGAGCTACTGGAGCATAAGTATCAAAATAGTCGATCCCCTGTTTCTGAGCAAACCCTTTAGCCACTAGCCTGGCCTTGAATTTGTCGATGGTTCCATCTGCTTTCATCTTCTTCTTGAAGATCCATTTGCATCCGATGGGTCTTGCTCCTTCTGGCAGGTCAACTAACACCCATGTATTATTGGAGGTGATTGAGTCAATCTCATTGTCTATCGCCTCCTTCCAGAATACAACATCTCGGGTCTTCATCGCTTCATCATAGGTAAGCGGATCTGCTTCCACATGATAAGTGACGAAGTCATCTCCGAAGTCTTTCGGCCTCCTTACTCGCTTAGTTGACGGCTCAGCGAGTTCTGGTTCAACTGGTGTCTCTTCGACAATAGCTTCTTCTTGGACTACTGGTTCTTTAAGGACTTCTGTCTGCTTTGCACTCTCATCATTCTCCGGAAGATCCGCGAGAACAATATTTTTGTGCATTGTAAACTTGTCTTCAAAATATTCAGCATTGCAAGATTCAATGATATGATTTGATTCTATATCAAGGAATCTCCGAGCATCACTCTTCTCGGCATAACCCAAGAAGATAGCCTTAGTGGTCCTAGTCCCCAGTTTCTGAATCTTCAGATCTGGGAGCTTCACGTAAGCCAGACACCCCCACACTCGAATGACATTCAAGTTAGGTCTGACTTTGAACCAGAGTTCATGAGGTGTTATGTCCGAAGTTGCATACGGTACTCTATTGAGAATGAAAGTCGCCGTTAATGCAGCTTCTCCCCAGAAGCTCTTTGGAAGACCCGCAGTCAACAGCATAGAGTTCATCATCTCTGTCAACGTTCTGTTCTTCCTTTCTGCTACTCCGTTGGATTGAGGAGAGTACGGAGCCGTCGTCTCATTTATGATTCCATGTTCTTTACAGAATGATGAGAAATTATGAGACCGATACTCCCCGCCTCGATCACTCCTTAGCCTTTTGAGTTGTTGTCCAGTTTGCCGTTCAGCCTCGGCCCTGAACTCCTTGAACTTCTCGAATGCTTCGTCTTTAGACTTGAGCAGGTAGACAAAAGCATACTTTGAGAAGTCATCGATGAAAGTAATAAAATACTTCATCCCGGCTTTTGTAAAGAATTGTTTGAAATCACAGATATCTGAGTGAACCAACTCCAGAAGATCTGTGCTTCGATGGACCCTGTGAAAGGATTTCCTTGTGATCTTCGTCTGAGCACACACTTCACATTTCTCTACCTTACCCCCACACTTGGAGATAAGTCCTAGGCTAGACATCTTGTTAATCCTTTTACAATGAACATGTCCTAGCCTATTATGCCACAACTCAAAAGAATAGTTCAAAGTAGAAATAGCATTAATATCATTTTTCTGGGTTACAACAAGCTGAATTTTGTACATTCCTTCAGTCTGGAAAGCTTTTTCGAAGAATGTACCCTTCTTGGACATCACCATCTGGCCAGCATTGATGTCCATCCTCAAGCCTGCGTTACAAAGCAGGCTCCCAGAGATCAGGTTCTTAGCAATTGCAGGAACATGCTTCACTCCTTGAAGCGTCAGAGTGTTCCCCGATGTGAGTTTCAGCTCCACCGTCCCGATTTCCAGTACTTCAGCTTGTGCCTGGTTTGTCATTATGACTTTCTCGGAAGTTGGCTTATAGGAGTCGAACCATTCCTTGTCTGAGCAGACATGACATGTCGCACCAGTGTCTATCCACCAGTCCGAGTCGACCCCCACATTTGCAACCTGCGCTATCATTGCAACCAGATTAGTAACCAAAGAAACCTTACTAGGCTCACCTTTTTCTGGTTCCTTGCAGTCACTTTTGTAGTGGCCCTTCTTGCCACATTTGTAACAAGTCACATGGGACTTGGACTTCTGATTCTTGAATGAAGGACTCTTCACTTTCAGATTAGTGAAGTCCTTCTTCTTCTTGTGAGGAGAAGCCGCCTGCTTTCCCTTGTACTCTCTGGTTTGGACTATATTTGCTTTCGCCAGTTGTTTGGACAGAGAATCCATCTTCTGTTGAGAGCGCATCTCGTCCTCAACATGGATCTCTTGCAGGAGATCTTCCATACATATGTCCAGCTTCTTGCGGTGCATCCTTGCATATAAGTTGCTCCAACCCGCAGGAAGTTTAGAGACGATTCCTCCAACGACAAACTTGTCGACAAGAGGCATCTTCTCGTCATCCAACTTTTGGCGCAGCTTCAGAAACTCCTTTACTTGGGGCAGCATAGCCTTCTCATCTTCGAAGGTCCACTTGTGGTATCTTTCAACCAAGAAGATCTTGGACCGATTCTCGTCATCTTCGTACAATTTCCCCAAGGAGTCCCAAATCTCTTTGGTAGAATTCTTCTTGGAATAGGACTCTGCCAGAGAGTCTTCCATGCTATTGAGAATCAACAGTTTACAGATACTGTTTTCTCTAATCCATTTTGCCTGCTTGGACTTAGCAGCTGCAATAACTTCTGCGGTTCTGGTTGTTGGAACGATCGGTTCTTCCTTATTCAGCACGTGATCAACTTCCACGAGTTGAATGTTTAAGGTTACTTTCCGTTTCCAGATTTGGAAATGTTCGCCGTCGAATTTCTCCAACTTGTTAAAGTCGGTATTGACGAGCGATGCACGTGAGTTATCCATCTTCTCGATATAGCTTTGAGATTGTTAGTCCCTTGGCGAACAATCGATAGAAAACCACGAATTCAGAAACTATTGTAAAGATAATGTTTCCAGCAACAACACCTTAAAGAAGGTGATGTTGTATTACGGGAATCTAAAAAGATTTCCTAATATTTCTCGAAGGCAACAGAACCGTATAACTTCTAAAGAGAAGCCACAGTATTCTCGAAGGCAACAGAACCGTATAACTTCTAAAGAGAAGACACAGTATTCTCGAAGGCAACAGAACCGTATAACTTCTAAAGAGAAGCGACGGTATTCTCGAAGGCAACAGAAGAAGAAGAAAGCCTGCTGGGGTGAAAGATCACCGGCGCTCAAAGCTATATCCGCCTTACGGACAAGCCTCCAGGAACCAGCAAGTTCGAAGAGAACTTTAGAACGCTGGCCAAAAATGTCGACGACTCCTCGGAATAGCAGCAGCACTTCTCTCTCTCTCTGGAAATTCTCTGATTATTTTCTGTAACCCTGGAGAGAGGAGATGCTCCTGATATTATAGGCACGAGGTGGGCTTTTCAAATTCTGAACGCACGCCCTGGTTTAATGCCAGATCCGGATTTTCTGGATCTGAGCCATTTCCGGATCTGAGCCCACAAGACCCGCAGACGTTACATAATTTGAACGGCCCACTCGACCCGCTCGACCCGCTCGACCCGTACGACCCGTACGTCCCGTACGCTCCGTACGCTCCGTACGCCTCGTCGTGCTAAGTGCAAAGTGCCATCAAAAAGCCATAATAAGCCTCAAAAGCCCAAGCCCAAGCCCAAGCCCAAGCCCGAGTCCGAGTCCGAGTCGCTAAGCCCCTTCGGGGCTTAGCTCCAATCTATTTTCATTTTGGCCAAAAGTTGGTTTCTTATTCTCACCTCTATGTAAAATCCCCCCACATGGCACCCTCCATTGGGCCTCAACCCATGTGCATCTCTCTATTCCTTCATAAGTAATATATAGAGATACATATTGGTGTGATTTTCCGATGTGGGACTATCTTTTAACAATAGAATGTTGTGAACACACACAACACATAAAATAAAACACCAACACCTTTATCTCGTTACTCGTTATCACTCATCAGCCTCCACAGAGGGAGTCGTACATTATAGGGCTATTTAGTTTTAGGGTCTCACATATATACGGATATTAGGGTTTGGATTTCAAAATTGACCGACGTTAGAATCTCGGTCTCGAAATCACTGTTCATTAGCCTACGTGAACAGTGATTTCGAGACCCAAACTCTCACATCAACATCGGTCAATTTCGAACCCAAATCCTAATATTCATATACATGTGAGACCCTAAAACTAAATATCCCGAACATAAATAATATTTTTTGTGTAGCTTAATTGTCACTCTCTTATTGGACATATCTTACGTTGGAACAAACTTTTCAATTCACTCGAATGTTCTTATATATAACTCGAGGTGTCTAATGGATCGGGCGGTCCGAATTCGACTCGATAGACAAATTTGTGCTGGATCGATTCGGATCCGGTCAAGGAGTCGGACCATGCCAACCAACTCTTATACATGATTCGACCGGATTTGTCTTTCAGACCCGCAGACTTGGACCGACCCGGCTATCAAATCTCAATTCCGATTATAAGTCCGGTAAAAATCCGATCCATATATTATATATATACACACTTAAGAAATTTATTTTAAGCTTCAAAGTTTTCGAGTTATAAGTATATATAAATATAGTATACATAGTAAATTTTAATATATTTTTTAACTTAACGATGCACGGGCCGGTCCAGATTGAATCTATCCGCGTCTCGATCCGTACTGAATTTAGAGTTTTAATCTAAAGTCCAACATGATCCTACTCAAGATCGGACTGGGCTTGTCGGATCGAAATCTGGTCAAATTCGATCAAATCGAATCCGAATCGGCCGAGACTGATCTACTACACACCTTGATATATAAGGTGTCCATAACTAGCACTATCCGATCCGACCCGACCAAACCCGATCCGATGCGACCCGAAAACCACCGCAAGTACAATGGGTGTGCTTTAGGCCTCGTTTGGTTCGCGGAATGGAAGGGAAAGGAAATCAATTCCTTGGCATTTCCTTTTCCTTTGGGAAATTAAAGATTTCCATTGATTTTTTTTTCCATGTTTGGCAATGCCAAAAAAATTGGAAAGGAAAGTGAATACTTCCATGTGGGAAAGTGATTCCTTACTTGGATGGATGAAATCACTTTTCTTTCTAATTTTTCTTCCATTGGAAATCATTTTTTTTTCTCAATTTCTTTGATATCCAAACATAAAAAAATAATCCTTTCCAACTCCGAAGATTCCGCAAACCAAACAATGCCTAGATACTTTCCTACCTGAGTCACAATCACAATGACCAATACACCTAATCTTTTGTTTTGGTCATTTATTTAATATAAAAAAAAACACAATTATTGAGCGAAATATCTCGATCGAAGACACGATGCATTGTTGAAGCATCCAATAATAAGACATAATGAAAGTGGCCACTATAGTAATTAAAATAAATCTCAAGCCTACTCTCATATATTTCAAAACCAATTTAAATCTTTCCGTGGCGTGCGTCCACTAAACTCTCATCATGGTCACTCTCAACCTCCAAATATCCGTCCCATGGGATTTACACAAATACCCTTATAGTTTTCCATTCTACACTATGGTATCTTAATCCCCCATATTCTCCCATTTCCTTAACATGTACCAACTTTGTGACAAAATAAAAGTTATTTTTGTCTTGGTAAGTCATCAATTAATTCTATTTCTTTAAGTAATATCATAAAAGACTAGTCTTATGTTTCTTTTTTCTTCCTCCGTAACTGGTTCCTTCATCTTCTCTATCTCTTCAAAGTGCTTAAAATAATTGACAAAAAAAATTGGATAAGAGAGGTCAGAAGTACCGGGACATTCAGAACATAATTATCCATTTCATATCCAAATTTGAATCTAATCACACCCGCATAAGAACTCATTATTTTCTCATCATTCTGAATGTGAAACATTCATACAAGGATACAAATAATTTTTTTACTATATTTTTGAATTTGAATTTTGATATAAAGATACCTATATAACGGTACATCAATAATAATATTTTGGACTTCTTAACACTTACAAAACTATATACAATATTACTGACTAAAGCTATCGCATTGGAAGTATATATCATTACTTAGACATAACAAAAGTCAAGTTAATTAATGCGTAACTAGGCATCCATAGAATTGTCACTTTAGTTGAGAATCCAAGATGTCAATTTCTCAAAAATTATATTCTATAAAATCCATATTCATTCTTCATATATCCAATATGGTTCCATATTCTATAATTTGAACAATGTTTGTATTTGTTATTAGAAAATAAATAGAATATGATAAAATCCATACGATACACCTCTAGTTAGAAGGGCAAAAAATTGAAAAAATATTTTGGCTAAATTACAACTTGATACCCTCAACTATTCGAATTTTTTAACTTGATACCCTCAACTTTGATAGGTATCAACTTGATACCCAAAATTTCAAAACGACTAAATTATCCCCCCTCTCTCTCTCCCCTCCCCCTCCCGGCTTTCACCACCCCGCGAGTGTGGTGCAGCCGTGGCGTGAAGATCGAGGCCGGGGGCGCTGGGGTGGTGTGTAGCTGTGGGTGGGGGGCGGCGGGGTGGTGACAGCTGGTGGGGGGAGATGAGGGATAATTTCGTCCTTTTCGAAATTTAGGATATCAAGTTGATACCTATCAAAGTTAGGGTATCAAGTTGGAAAACTCGGATAATTGAGGGTATCAAGTTGTAATTTAGCCAAATATATTTGCTAAATGAGAATTAATGGCTAATTATCGTTTAGGACCTGAATTTTATATCTCTTTAGAGTTTAAGTCATGACATGTTCAATTGTTAAGTTTAGATCATAATTTTTATTTTTTTAATATATCCTTCTTTCCAGCATGTGTTCGTTGTTGTTCTCATACTTATGAATCATATTATAATGGAAGAAGAAAATAAAAAAATAAAAATATAGTGTCAAAATTTTTTAATCGGACATATCATAACTTAAATTGATGGCCTAAATGCTTAAGTAGCTTTTTTTGGAGGACTTTTAACCAAATAGCAAATACTTGCATACTTATACATAAAAAATACACAAGGAGAGGTCAGAATAGTAATTGTAGTACGGCTCCACATCAGCAGGTGCGTCAGCGCATCCGCCAATAAGAACCCCTCCTCTCATCTCGGGGGGGAACCACTCCCCACTCCCACTCCGATCTCAGAAAAAAAAAAATGGCTCGCCTCCTCCTCCTCGGCGCGGCGTCCCTCCTCCTCGGCGCGCTCCTCATTTCCTCGGCCTCCGCCGCCGGTTCGGGCTTCGAGGAGGCTAACCCGATCCGCTCCGTCACCGACCGGGCCGGATCCCTCGAGTCCACCCTCCTCTCCGTCCTCGGCCGCACCCGCGAAGCCCTCCGCTTCGCCCGATTCGCCGTCAGGTGAGGTTCTTGACCCTCAAAATTATTTCCTACTATTTTTATTTATTTATTTTGATTTTACTCTGATTTAGCAATCTATAGTTTTTTCTTAAAAACTATATTTTAGATCATTATTCTAGTTTTAAACATGTGCTGCATGGACACGGCCACACAGACACAGCAAGATTTTTTTTCTTTACTGTATTTTGGAGTGTCCGAGGTGTGTCCTGTACGTGTCCGTCACTACACGGTGGCAGGGGAACGGCGCTCAATCTTCGGTGTGTCCTACTCTATTTTGGAGTGTCCGTTGTGTGTGTCCGATATGCGTCCGATACGACACGACATAACCTATAGTTGAGGTTATTTTGCTGATTTTTATTTTGATTTTACTGTAATTTAGCAAACTATTGTTTTCATATATATATATATATATATATATATATATATATATATATATATAAGGTCATTATTCTAGTTTCAAATATATGCTACATGGACACGGGCACAACACGATGACACAGACACAGCAAGTATTTTTTACTGTATTTTGGAGTATCTGACACGTGTCTGTCACTACACAGTGGCACGGGCACAGCGCTCAGTTTTGGTGTGTCCTACTATATTTTGGAGTGTCCGTGGTGTGTGTCCGATATGCGTCCGATACGACGCGACCTGTAGTTGAGGTTATTTGGCTGATTTTTATTTTTATTTTACTGTAATTTAGCAAACTATAGTTTTATATATATATATATATATATAAACTATATTTTAGGTCATTATTCTAGTTTTAAATATATGCTGCATGGACACGGCCACAACACGGTGACACAGACACAGCAAGTAATTTTTTTTACTGTATTTTGGAGTGTCCGAGATGTGTCCGGTACGTGTCCGTCACGACACTGATGTTCGGTGTGTCCTACTCTATTTTGGAGTGTCCATGGTGTGTGTTCAATACGCATCCGACACGATATGACGTAGAGTTGAGTTTCAGAGTGTCAGCTGCTAATCAAATCAACGATTGATCGGCACGCTTCTTCATCGTGATCTATGCATCCTTAATTGTGTTAAAAAATAGATGAAATGGATCAGAAATTGGGAAAAATTGTAAATTCTCCTTGATTTTTTTTTTCTTTTCAATTTGATATTGTCATCAATTCGATGAATCGAGATGATTGGTGCGTCTGCGTATACAGAGTGGGAAGGGTCGTCACTCAATGGACAAGCTCCTTCTGTTTATATATCCATTTTAGTTCTAATATGGTTTTTTTTTGGCTGACTTGCTAGTTTGTAGAGCTTTTAATACGGTAACTTGGAATCTCTCTTTATGTTTTGGGAAAAACTTGAAAGCCTAAATTGCACATCAACGACAGCGTACAGATATTTTTTGGCATCTTAACTTTTCATTGTTCGATTCTGGCGCCCAAACTTCCTAAATTATTCTTTTTAAGCACATTTTGTCAATTTTGAAGCACATCGAGACCACTTCAAAAGCAAAATACTTGTATTGTCAGATATTCTTTTGAAGTGGTCCCGATGTGCTTCAAAATTGACAAAATGTACTTCAAAAGAACAATTTATAAAGTGCTGGTGTCAAAATCGAGGAACGGAAAGATAAGGTGCCAAAACGTCCGAGCACTATAGTACTATAGTTAGGGTGCATTAGGATAATCTAGCCAGGCTGAAATAAAACAACAAAAATAAATTTAGCCCTTAAACACTTAACAGAGACGAATGGAAGAAGATGAATTAAACAGAACAGACGACCCCGAAATCTTGGGATTAAGTGCTGTATGTTGCATCGATTTCTTACAAGTCTTGAGTTTAATAGCTGACATGATTTTTTCCACTTTTGGGACAGACATGGGAAGACCTATGAATCCGTTGAAGAAATCAAGCTGAGATTTGGCATATTTAGGGAGAGTCTGGACCTGGTCCGATCCACCAATAGGAAGCGTCTCCCCTACAGGCTCGGAATCAACAGTATGTTTTCTCTTAGGCCTCGTTAGGTTCGCGGAAAGGAAATCAATTCTTTGCTCTTTCCTTTCTATCATATCAATACTAGTCGTCGTTTTATTGGGTTTGGATATTCAATATTGGGTTTGGATACCAGAGTTTGCGGATATGAGCTGGGAGGAGTTCAAGGCGAGCAAGCTCGGAGCCGCTCAGAACTGCTCGGCTACACTTAAGGGGAATCATCAGCTCACTGACGTGGTTCTTCCTGAAACGGTATGGCATTGACTTATGATCGTAGTATTTTGGATAATTATTGTATTTTTTTTTCCAATCTGGTTTATAAGTGTTTGTTACTATTTTGAAACGACGGATTTGACCTTGCAGAAAGACTGGAGGGAGACCGGAATAGTGAGCCCGGTGAAGAACCAGGGGCACTGTGGGTCTTGCTGGACCTTCAGGTGATGTTTCTTTCTATGAGTTAATTTGGAAACTAACAAATGTTCTAATATGAGCTGATATTGTTAGTTATAGTTGGTACTTGTGATAATCTCTTTTATGTTGGAACTAAAAAGGACCTGGACAATTTTTTTCAGACAAGAGATAAGTTTAATACTTAGTGTTGCATGAGGTCCACGAATTATGTTGCATAAGTACTTCAATGGAGGTGTCGTACCCGTGTCATTAACAATTTGTTGGTGTCATTGCCAGAGAGATAGGATACCTAGACACTGATACTTCAAGATACCCACTGGCTAGATATATTTTACATGTGTTATAAATTTTAAAAGCAGATATTTACAGGCATATCATTAATGTGTTAATAATGACCAGGAGAAGACACAAAATACTATGTATATTTATGATTTATCATATTTCTCTTTTTTTTATTTTAGTAAACGAATTTATCCCTTCATCTTTGGCAAATCTCTCTCCTTCCATTCAATGGCATACTATTTTGTATTTCCATTGATAAAAGAAGAATCATCTCACAGTTCAAGTTCATGCAACCAAGGGTACCACCATGTTTCCTTGATAGCTTGAGCTAACGCTCCTCGTGAGATGGGGCAATTTAGATGTGTTTGGGCCAAGGTTTGCGGTATCGGTATCGGGATCTGATCCTTCTAAAGAGTATTGGGACTGGCGGTTTCAGATCAGAGTATCGAATTTTTTGGTATCGAAAAACAAATAAATATTAATAAATTAATACAATTTTAGAATTATATATATATATATATATATATATATATATATATATATATATATATATATATATATATATATATATATATATATTTTAAGTATTTCTTATATTATTTTGTTAGCAATTTTTGAATTAGATGAAGTAATAGTCGCCCTTGTCGATTGGTTTAGATATAACAGATAATTTTTCTTCTTTTACATGCTTTTGCAATCTTACTATACTTTTGCACCTTGTTGATTGGTCTGTTTCGTTTAATTTTTTTTGTCAAATTGACTGAAAAAGCGATCCCGATGTTGGTATCGTTCGGTATTGGATCGGGACATACAAAACTGTATCGGCCGATAGTGTAAACTATGGTTTGGGCATGAGATATCTGATCATAAGTACATATAGATAGTAAGAACTATTTCACTATTTTTAATTGCTAGACCAAAGTATTTTCAATTATTACACCAATTTGTTCCAACTTTGATATTTAATTTTTTTTACTTGGGAGTACCTAATTTAAGAATACTTAATTTTAAGTCTCTAACTGAACCAACCCCTCAATTTTACAGCACAACAGGGTCACTGGAGGCAGCATACACACAGGCAACTGGGAAGAGCATCTCCTTGTCTGAGCAACAGCTGGTTGACTGTGCTAAAGCCTTCAATAACTTCGGATGCAACGGAGGGTTGCCTTCCCAAGCTTTTGAGTACATCAAGTACAATGGGGGCCTCGACACAGAGCAGTCGTATCCTTATGCTGGAGTCAATGGCATCTGCAGCTTCAAGCCAGAAAATGTGGGTGTCAAGGTTATCGATTCAGTTAACATCACCCTGGTGAGAAACCTGTATCCTTTCTGCTCTGGATTCGCCTCAAGTATTGCATCAGAAACCAAATTTCCACAGTGTGATCCTTATTGGCTACTTATCACCTCATATAACTAGAGGCTAAATTATATCAATGGCACCCCAAATGTAGGTTTCCCACTGCTCGATTTTGGCATCACAATTTTGTAAATTGTTCTTTTGAAGCACATTTCGTCAATTTTGAAGCACAACGGAACCACTTCAAAGAATATCTGAAGTATTTAAATTGCGCTTTTGTAACATCAAGATATGCTTTTGAAGTAGTCTCAATGTGTTTCAAAATTGATGAAGTCTTTCAAAAGAGTACCCCAATATTAGATTTTCCAGTGCTCGGTTTTGGCATCACAATTTTATAAATTGCTCTTTTTAACACATTTCGTCAGTTTTGAAACACAATGGAACCACTTCAAAAGAATATCTGGCAATACAAGTATTTAGATTGTGCTTTGTACATCAAGATATGTTTTTGAAGTAGTCTCGATGTGTTTCAAAATTGATGAAGTCTTTCAAAGAGTACCCCAACTATAGATTTTTCACTGCTCGATTTTGGCATCGCAATTTTACAAATTGTTCTTCTTTAAGCACTTTTCGTCAATTTTGAAGCATATCGGGACCACTTCAAAAGAATATCTGACAATGCAAGTATTTAAATTGGTCTTTTGTACAGCAAGATATTGCTTTTGAAGTAGTCTCGATGTGTTTCAAAATTGATGTAGTATTTCAAAAAGAGTAATTTATATTTGGGTGTCAAAATCGAGCAGTGAAAAGTTAAGGTACAAAAAATGCCCAGTTGGGGTGCCATTAGTATAATTTAGCCTATAACTATATTAATTTTAGAGACGAGATCATTTTTTCTGATATTTATGAGGGACAAGTTTCTTATGTCTCTGAGTTTACTTACTATATTCCTCCATACCAACATGTATAGGGTGCTGAGGATGAACTAAAGCATGCAGTTGGGGTGGTTCGTCCTGTTAGTGTGCATTTGAGGTTGTGAAAGGCTTCAAATTATACAAAGGAGGAGTTTTCACCAGTGACAGCTGTGGTACCTCCCCAATGGTGAGTTCTAGACTTTGTATAACACCATTTGATTTTTTTTCTTCTTGCCTGATTATTGTTCGGAAGGTCCTTGATAACAAGGTGAGTGGTAAAGGGAGGCCTTAAGAATTGGTTTAAGACCACTTTGCTGCCAAAAGCTTCAACTAGTGGATCTTTTGGGTGACTGGTCCCAAACAAAAA
>JANAVB010025314.1:0-58671 GCA_029216955.1 Iris pallida | reverse complement strand
AAATATCGTCTGAAGAAGTATCTAAGAGGCTGAAATCGCCCCGAAGGTTCAGAAGGACACTGAAGAACGCCCTGCCGATCCAGTTCAGCCGAAGAGGCAAAGCAGGCGAAGGTTCTGCACCCAAGCCACCCGAGACTTCTTTACTTTCTGCTGATCCTGAATGACTGAAGTTCCTCGTGGGCTCCAGCAAAGAGGTTCTCGGCTCTTTTGCTGACAGTGTTTTGAAAAGGACGGTAGTGGTCCGTGTCCAAATATAGAGAAGGATGATAGTGATCTTCCTTAATATCATGTACTATCATTCATGATTAAATAAAATTTTATTTATGAACATGAACTTGTCTGATGATTTACAAGTATTTACATTTACACATAGTACTTTTTAAGGAATTTGCCATTAATAGGCATCATAACCTTTCGACCATCCAGTTCTGAGAGTTGATAAGCTCCATTTGAGAAGACTCGGTTCACAACATAGGGACCTTCCTACTTTGCATCGAACTTGCCTTTGCTCATATGAGTCATAGTCATAGGACGTCTGACTGCAAGAATAAGTTCTCCTTTTTGATATGCTCGAACTCTGACTTTCTTGTTAAAAGCTCTTGAGATTCTAGCTTCATAGAATTCGATATTCTGTTGAGCAGATAATCATTTTTCATCCAGAGCTTCTAATTCCTGAAGTCGAAGACGATCATTATTTTCGATGGTAAGTTCATTAGCGATTGCTATCCTTAAAGAAGGAATTTGAATCTCTAATGGGAGAACAGCTTCGCATCCGTACACCAGAGAGAAAGGTGTACATTTGGTAGCATTACGAACTGTAGTGCGGTAAGCCCATAAACATTCACCAAGTTTCTCACTCCAATTACGTTTGTTGGTAGAAACAAACTTCTTTAAGAGTTTGATGACGGTTTTGTTGAAAGCTTCTGCTAATCCGTTAGCTGCCGGATTATATGCGGTAGAAGCCACATTGTTGATCCGATGATCGTCGCAGAATCGAGTAAGCTTCTGGCTGACGAACTGTGGTCCATTATCATGAATAATGCGTCGAGGAACACCAAATCTGTAGATGACATGGTGCTTGATAAAGTTGATAACATTGGAAGTTTTGACTTCAGATGAAGGAATAGCCTCGGCCCATTTGGAGAAATAATCGGTTATTGCGAGAATAAACCGATGACCTTTTGATGAAGGCAGATTGATTGGGCCAATAATGTCCATGTCCCAAGCTTCGAAGGGCCATGATGCTGCCGTTGGATGTAGAAATTCTGAGGGTTGATGAATAAAATTCGTATGGATTTGACAAGCTTTACACTTCTTTGCATATTCGATGGCGTCTGATACCATAGTGGGCCAATAATAACCCATACGTCGAATACGGTCTTGAAGTTTTGGTCCAGGCTGATGTGCTCCACAAATTCCATCATGTGCTTCGCGAATAATTTGTTGAGCCTCATCACCGGCAATACATCGAAGAAGTAGACCATCATAAGCTCGACGATATAAGGTTTTTGTAGTATGATTGTAATAGAATCTGAGTGATCGTCGTCTGATAGATGCTGCCTCACTCGGATTATCTGAAAGAATATCATACAATACGAAATCTAAGAAAGGAAGTCTCCAATCTTTATCCGTATTCTGATTCTCAGCTGAATTACTGAAGGTGAATTCCATACTAGAATCAGATGAAGATGATAATGATTTACAACTTAATCTAAATCCTCTTGTTGCATTGACATCATGAGATGTTGATTCTTCAATATCAACTGGAAGTCCTAGAGTTACATTATTTTCGAGATGAAATAATTCTCGATTGCAAACAACAATCATTTGTTGACGTCTAATCGGAATAGCCAATACTACCGCGAGATTAGCAAGAGCATCAGCTTCTGTGTTACATGCTCGCCTAACATGCTCGATGAAGAATTCTTCAAATGAAGAAGCCATAGATATAGCCGATCTATGATAAGGAACCAGATCTTGATGGCGAACTTCATAAGTGCCCCTTATCTGATTGACAATGAGTTTAGAGTCTCCATACGCCTCCAAATGTTGAATATTCAGATGTTTAGCGAGCTGAAGACCAATGAGTAATGCATTGTACTCAGCAACGTTGTTTGAACGTGGCTGATCGAGAGAATAAGCTCTTTGGATAGCAAGACCTTCTGGTGATACAAGAATAATTCCAACTCCAGCAACGATGTCACCATTAGGACCTATCCTTGAAGCTCCGTCAAAGAACAGACGCCAAGTAGAATCTTCTTCATCAATTTGATTTGAGTCTAGGACCTCATCTGGGATTTCATCGTAGAGTTTTGAATTCTCTGGAATTGAATGAGCAGCCAGAAAATCAGCTAAAGCTTGTCCTTTGACTGATTTCTGAGGGATATAATGCATGTCATACTGAGCAAGTAAGATTCCCCAGTTAGCCAATCGAGAATTTAAAACACTTGGTTTCTTCATCATGACTCGTATGGGGTTGATCCTGGAGATGACATGAATAGTCTGGCCAATGATATAATGTCGTGTCTTTTGGACAGCGAACATCAGGACTAGACATTCTTTTTCGATCGGTGAATATCGAGGTTCAGCTCCGGTCATAGTACGACTGAGATAGTAAATGGCTTGTTCATGACCATTTTTATTCTTTTGAGCGAGCAATGCACCCAATGAATGACTCATTGCTCGGGTATATAGGAGGAACGGTATTCCTGAGACAGGAGGTACCAATACTGGAGGGCTCAACAGATATTATTTTATATCATCAAATGCTTTCTGACATTCATCATTCCAGACAAAAGAAACACCTTTCTTCATAAGTTTATTGAATGGTCTGCAGCGTCCTGAAAGATTAGAGATGAATCTCCTGATATAAGCGATCCTTCCTTGAAATCCTCGTAGCTCTTTTAAGGTGCGTGGAGGACGCATCTCTTGGATGGCTTTGATCTTCTCGGGATCCACGTGTATACCTTTCGAGGTAATGACAAAGCCGAGAAATTTGCCACTAGAGACGCCTAAGAAGGACTTAGTAGGGTTCATCTTTAATTGATGCTTACGCATTAGATCAAAAATAGTCTTCAAATCTTGGATGTGATCCTCTTTTTGTCGACTTTTGACTGCAATATCATCAACATAGCATTCGACTGTCTTCTGCAAATGTTCACAAAATATAGTGCTCATGGCTCGTTGATAAGTTGCTCCTGCATTCTTGAGACCGAATGGCATAACTGTATAACAGTATGTACCGATCGGCGTTCTGAAAGAAGTGTGTTTCTCGTCATCTGAAAACATTTTAATCTGATTGTACCCAGAATACCCGTCCATGAATGACATCCGTTCAAACCCACAGGTATTATCAATCATAACATCAGTAATTGGTAGAGGGAATTCGTCTTTAGGATATGCCGTATTGAGATCGTGGAAGTCTATGCATACTCTGATCTTACCAGTCTTTTTAAGGACAGGAACTATATTAGCCACCCAATCAGGATGTTGTTCCTCTCTAATAAACCCAGAAGCCATGAGTTTATTGAGTTCAGCTTCAATTGCATCCATAATATCTGGACGAAATTGTCGCTGTTGTTGCTTGACCGGTTTAGCATTCGGCATGATATTGAGTTTGTGAGTTGCAATCTGTAGATCAAGTCCTGGCATATCTTCATAACTCCAAGCGAAGACATTGATGTATTCATGAATAAGTTTGATCATGTCTTGCTTATCAGCTTCTGAAAGACTTTCACTAATGAATATTGGTTTGGGGGATCCCTCTTCACCAATATCTATTTGAACAAGTTTGTCTTCAGTCGGAGGTTCTTTTTGCTCGAATCGGAACTCCCATTGATTATCTAACCTTTGGGCCCATTGCTCTGATTCAGGTGAGATTTCAAATTCGTCTTCGTTTTCATCATCTTCTTCAGACCCATCAACGGAGACCATGTTGGATGACAGAATGTTGCAGTGGAAGTCACCGATACTTGTATCAGAATCCCAAGAGGTGGTACTAGAAGAATCAGATCTCTTATCTTCGTCAGATTCGGGATCTTCATGGATAGTGTTGATAAAGGGAGTAGGAGCAATATAACCTAATTCGTATTTTGTCCTCTCATATTTCAGAGGAGGAATCCGGACAGGCATTTTTCTTCCTCTTCCATCAGTGAGGCCAGTTCTGAAGT
Organism: Iris pallida; assembly: GCA_029216955.1. Classification (NCBI taxonomy): domain Eukaryota; kingdom Viridiplantae; phylum Streptophyta; class Magnoliopsida; order Asparagales; family Iridaceae; genus Iris; species Iris pallida. The sequence goes on along the minus strand of JANAVB010025314.1, from coordinate 54,502 downwards.
CATAGCCCATGTTTTTAATGATGTCTTTAGATTGTTGACTATAACGACGTAATTGTAACCTTCCAGTATCATCGTCTTTGTCATCGTCTTCCAAATCAGAAGGATTCTGAGGCCCTTTGTAGAAGAGTATTGGGATGTCTCCTGGCTTTCTACTAGGAACCAGAAAGTATAAAGTTTGTACTGATTCTAGGGATACTCCTGTATGAAAAGTCTGTACAACTCCTATGGTTATTGTTCTCAAGTCATCTAACAAATGTAAATAACTATGAACATGATTACACACATCAATATACTGCAAAGATGGAGACTTTTCATTAAATTTAAAAGCAGTAGTATTTACATTGGAAGAAGGCTGAGCCTTAGAAATCTTAGCCAAATCAATGACTAAAGGGGGAGAAGAAGAACGAGAGGAAGTTTTGTTTCGATTAAGATCGATAACAAATAGCTCAGAAGAGGTGAGCTCCCTTGAAGCCTGAGATGGAAGAGTAGTCCGCCCTCCAACAGGGATTACTAGAGTATCCTATTTTATATGTGAAGACGCAGGAACTGTAGTACGCCCACTGACAGAAATGATCAGTGTATCTTGAGTAGGCGACTGAGGTAATGGAGAGATCCGTTCGCTCACTGGAATAATGAAAGAACCTTCTCCAGAGGGTTTAGGAGATTGTTGCTGAGTCGTTCGACCTTTAACAGGAATTATCAAGGTCTCACTTTACGGATCTTCTTTTTCCATGGCTTGTACTAATTTTGTATACTCTTCTTTGTACCACCGGGAATCACTGAAATAAGCTTCAACCCCACGGAAAGGATTTATATCAGCAACTTCCTTTTGTACTCTTCCATTGCTGTCAATGTATTTAAAGCACTGATGAAGAGTAGAAGGCACTATATTATTTTCATGAAGGAAGGGTCTTCCCAGGAGAAGATTGTAAGATCCCACGATCTCAATCACATAGAAAGTGACTTTGGATCTAAAATCGCCTATTTGGAGTTTCAGATGAATCTTTCCCAACGGCTCGCTTCGACTTTGATTGAATCCCAAGATAGTAGTAACCGTCTTAGAGAGCTTGTGAAGAGGGATTTTTAGTTCATCCAACAGACTCTTTGGCATTATGCTTAAAGCAGACCCTGGATCAATGAGGATACGATCTATCTTCATTGTATCGATATAACCGGTGTAGTAGAGAGGCCGATCATGTCGATTATCCTCCAATAACATGTCATCTTGTGTAAAGGTGATATTCGGGATGATCTCCAATACACTATGGCAATGTAAGCAAGTAGCATGTTCTTCATCTGGCTTCTTTAATTGTGCAAGACAAGAGTCCGCCTGAAGAAGTGCCTCACTTAATGTCTCCCGAGTCTCTTTAGAAAGACGTAGAAGTTTGAAAAGGGACATTATAGCTGGAGTATTAGCGAGTTGAGCTAAAATGTCAAAGTTATAAGGCTTCTGAAGTCCAAGAGGAGGGGACTTCTTGATTGGCTTATCAAATCGAGCCTGTTGTTTGCCTTTCTCAAGAGATATAGGCTTGGAAGGAGTAGGTTCAACCGGTGCAGTTGAAGGAACAGGTACAGTAGATGATTCTTCTTCAAGAGGAACATTAGGAGCATCTTTGTCAGCAGGATAGATATCAGGAGTATCCTCAGGACTCTTAGAATAATCCTTTAGATAAGGTTTCCCTGTTCTAGTAGCACCAGCAAGTGCTTCTCCCCTATCTTTCGGCTCTGTATCGGAAGTAGACTCGAAAGAAGTCATATGACATGACTTAGTTTTTCCAGCCTTCTTAGATTTTCGGGAAGTAGTCTTTTGAAGAGGAGGAGATTCAAAATCTGCCACTAGATCAGGATGAATCCATATGATTTCTCCTGTGTCCATAGTGATCGGTACTAATCCTTCAGACTATGGAGGAGGAATATTCACTATTTCAAGAGTTACCTTGGGAATAGGAACAATCCCGCTTTCGAGGAGTTGAGGAGAGAAATCTCCGAATTGCATAGAGACGACGTTGGAGGTGACGGTCTTCTCTTTCGGAGTAAGAGTGATAGCTCCAGATTTGATCATTTCCTGGATCTTTCCTTTCAGTACATAACATGTACGAACTGTGTGACCCAACATTCTGTGGTACGGACAGTATTTAGGATGATCTGTCTTACCAGCTTCATCAGGTTTCTTGATTTCAGGTAATTGTATTTTATTACCTTTCAGCAGACATTCAAAGATACCAAGGACATCATCGTCATCAAAAGAGTATTCTTCCTTGGGACGAGGTGCTCTCGGTTGTTGAGTCGTAGAGGTAGGAGGAGTTTGAACAGTCAATGCATCTTTACTCTGAAGATTAACTTCAAGAGTTTCTTTTCCCTTGCGAGTATTAGATTTAGCATTATTGTTAGTACTCTGACCTGTTTCTTTGGGAGTCATCTGCACTCCTAAACCTTTAAAGGTTTCAGCACTAATTTCTGCGGCCTTGGCAGTAACTATGAAGGAAGGCCAATCTTGAAATTGAGTAGATCTTGTCCACATGCTGATGATTGGTAACAGATTTGATTTGCATGTGTCGATGGTGACAGCATCAGGAGTTCCAAGAGGCATCTTCAGAGCTTCTCTTCGAAACCGTTCAATGAAATCCTCTGTAGTCTCATTATTTTTCTGCTTTATTCTTATAAGAGCAGACATAGTCATGTCATTGAGCCCTTCATAGAACCGTTCAAGAAACATTTGTTTAAAACCGACAAATGAGGTAATACACCCATCCGGGAGACTTCTATACCATTCATAAGCCGTTCCTTTGAGACATCCGACAAACACCCGAGTAAGGAGGGCGTCACTTGGTTGTAGCTGGTCAGTCATCACTTCAAAGTGATTAATAAACTGACTTGGAGAAGTGGTTCCATCATAGAATGAGATAGTAGGAGGCTTGTATTTAGGAGGATACGATACTTGCTTCCATTCTATTGGGTAAGGTTGCTTGATGCCTAACCTTTGCAAACCATCTTTTTGTTTGAATGCCTCAAATTGAGTTCGAAGATTCCCCAATTCTTCAGTAACAACTCCGGAAGATTGTGGAGTTGTAGCTTGTAGAGAATAGTTGGGAGGAGGAACAGCATTATAAGCACTACCCCCAGCTCCCGAGTGACTAGGAACTGGTTGAGCTTGCCCAGGAGTATTAGATTGTATTGCTGGAGGAACATGTACTGGACTTACACCAGTGTTAATTGGTATGGCATCTGGTACAGTCTGTCGATTTTGCAGCTGGGTTGCCATGAGTTCATACATCGACTTCATAGTATCAGCCATAGATTTTATTTGCTGTTCCAAAGAAGCAATCCTCTGTTCTTAAGGAGTCAAAGGACGAAGAAGGTTCATCAGTATTCCTATCGACCATATAAGTTGTGATTGTACGAGGGATTGTTGATGAATTAGTGGATGTTGTATGTTCTGAATTATTACTTTGTGTATCAAAGTCATTTGTAGGAGAACTACCCCCAGTAGGAAGAGGTGGGAAGTTAGATTCTCCAAGAAATTCAGAATCATCTTCAGAAATCAAAGTCCTTTGACTAGAAGCCAGGACTCTTGCTCTGGTGCCTCTGTATACTCCATCTGGACTATCAGTTCTACCCCCAGTCTCCCGAGAGGTCATGTTGATAGAAGCAAACAGAGGTTCATCTTCATCAGGCATAGGTTCACACTGAATCCGATTGAAGACAGATTGTCGTTTAGTTTGACATCTGCATTACATTATGACTCTCGGTTGGAAGTCACATTCAGCATGGTCATGATCCATTGATTGACATCTGCATTGAATTATAACTTTTGGCTAGAAGTCACATTCAGCATGGTCATGATCCATTGACACAGAATTATTCCTTCTCTTCTGTTGAAGATGTTCTCGTAAATCTGTCTGTGAATATTGAGGTACATCAGAGAACATTCTTTGTGTATTTTTAGGAATATATTTCCGGTTCTTGGGTCTTGATGGCTCTTGATTATATAGAGAGTGATTAATCTAAGCCACATAATTTCTAGCATACTCTGCATCTGGATCTCTTGCTTTTGGTCCCGTTTGGTATGGTTTTTTGACACCAGAAGTGTTTCCCAAACGGGTTTGATTAAGTTTTGTTCTTAGATCAGTTGGAGGTAAAACATTAATTTTTGATACTTGGAGTTTTCCTTCCATTGATCTGGATATTTGCAGAGAAGGAAGAGTTGAACCACCCCCTTGATTGCGAGTTGGTAACAGACCCTCTTTTATAGACAAATTCTGTGCCCAATTCGAAGAAGTCGTAGAAGAAGACATTAAGAAATGTTTCTTCTTAGACTTATTCAAGTTTTGAGACATAGAATGTCCAGAAGAAAGAGTAGTCAAAAGACCATCTCCTTTTCTTTGACTAACAAAACTGTCAGTCAAAGCTGTTCCTGAAGTAAACACTACAGGAGCAGAAGAAACAACTAAAGAGTTGTCTCTTTTCGAAGGGACTTTGTGTGCCATTTGTGAAGGAGCTTTAGCAAGACTACCCCCAGTTCTAGTAGAAGTTGGCAAGGAAGAAGAGATAGCTAAAGAGCTATTCTTCTTAGATGATGTATACGGAATACACGCTGAAACAGGTTTGGTTAAAGAACCAGTGCTGTTAGCGTGACTTTTAAATTTAGAAATACACGCTGGAACAGCTTTAGCTAAGGAGCCAGTGCTATCAGCGTGACTTTGGACTTTGAGATTGCACGCTGAAATAGGCTTGGCTAAGGAGCCAGTGCTGTCAGCGTGACTTTTGACTTTGAGATTGCACGCTGGAACAGGCTTGGCTAAGGAGCCAGTGCTGTCAGCGTGACTTTTGACTGCTGTCATCTTCGAGCACACAAGAGAGTGTGTGCTAGCAGTAGAGTTCTTGCCAGTGTTAGGAGTAGACACTGTGGCAGAAACTTCACTATTGGTTGCCAACAAATTCTTAGGGACGTAGACAGATCGTCCCTTCGACTTGGCAGTGGTGATGGAGGCTGAAGTGGGCTTGCCACCCTTAGCCTGCTGTATTTCTTCGTAGGCGAGTTGATCGAATTGGATCGATATCACCTTCTTCGTCGAGCCGACTGACGAAGTGTCGCATTGAGTTGTTGCCATCTCAGAAGAGGAGATGGTTTTCCCCAGCAGAATCGCTAATTTGTTTTCCATAAATAAATTCACTTTATTTATTGTGTTTCTGGGAAAATACAACTGTAGGAATCCGATCTAGAAGACGATCGCTTTATCCCTTAGACGATACGAAGAAGAAAAGCTCTCAAGAATTTGACAACAATTTAGATAGCTATGTATCTGTACAATGAATGAGAAAAGAACTCTATTTATAGAGTCAAAAATAACTGAAAGGATAACTGTCTTCACAACCTGTGCATAGTTGAAAATCATGCAGGATTTAACATACGCAAGGTTATGAGCAGTTACTGGACGTGGCCTGTAACTGTTGGACACATGGCAATCATGCATGAGTCGTGTGCAAGTTATAGGACACACAGGTGAGATATCGATGGCATGGCTGCCACGTACTCCAATTTAATGAAATCCACGCAGGCTTGTTGAGGACAAAATCCACGCAGCCTTGTGGCAGAAAGCTTCTGAATCTACGCAGACTTGGGGCAGAAAGCTTCAGAATCCACACAGACTTGGGGCAGAAAGCTTCAGAATCTACGCAGACTTGGGGCAGAAAGCTTCAGAATCCACGCAGACTTGGTGCATAAAGCTTCAAAATACACGCAAGCTTGAGGAAGGAACATAGAAGTTCAAAATACACGCAGACTTGAGTCAGAACGGCCAGCTGTCTTGATTCGACGTGCCTCGAATGACACAAAATCTCTGACATTTGATTGCCTTGTCAGTCATATTAAATGACAATAAGGTCTTTTGGTACGCCAACTTGATGAAGGCTGAGTCTTATTGAAGAAGATTTCGAAAGTCACGTAATAGTCGGCTGTGATCTCTCGAGTTCCGTGCATACGTGGCAAACGAGGAGACATTCTTTGACTGTCGTACTGTCAGTCATAATGGCATTCTGACAAATGATGAGCTGTATCTCAGCATGACTTTTAAATATTGTCTTGATCAACTCAGAGTGACTTTTAGACTTTGTCCTGATCAACTCAGCATGATTTTTAGTCTTTGTTCTGATCAACTCAGCGTGACTTTTAGACTCTGTCCTGATCAACTCAGCGTGACTTTCATTTTTGAGGCCTACAACGGGGACACAAGATTTTTGGGGAGAATGTCAGGGCAATGTCTGACATTAGCCTCCCAAAATTTGGGCTTGAGTGGTTCAGTATTCGAGGAGTTCTCCTCCTCGCACTAGCCGCACGCACTGTGCTGACACACGTATTTGGGCCATTGATACATGGCTGGACATGACACAATACACGTTATGGACACAGGACAGGGTGTCTGTGAGGTAGCCCTACCCTAGGCGAACACGTAGGCATGTGCACGTGATACTTGGTGCACTGTGTCGTGTCCACGAGCTCGTGGACTCGCCGTACGAGACTGCTCTGTGCAATATCGTGTCTGTGTGTGTTCGTGGCTATTTGACACGCCGTGTCCTGTTACCTAGACACGAGTTGACTGGAGGGACACGTGCACATGTGTGTCTGTGATTACCAACCAATAATTTTGGTTATTAACTATAATTTGGTTTTCGAATTAGCATTTCCCATTTTTTCTGATATATGTGTTCACTGTTTTCGAATTTCTAAAATTAATGAGATTCTAAACTAATTTTTCCATGATTAAACTGCAATGTATTTAATCCCCATATGTCTGGTGTATTGGTTACATGACTAGGTTTGATGTTAACAAAGAATTGGGTTTCGAATGGGTTGAATTGAGGTATAAACTATTAATGTAGACTGTTAGCTAACTGTTTTGAACTGTCATTTACTTGAATCCTGAGAAACACTGTTTCATGTTGATACATACACACATTTGACATTTCCCTATAACACACATTTCCCCTATTGATTTCCTAACATTCATGTATCACACACCAACCTATCTACTGTCATTTTACTGATACACAACACCCTACAGATTTTCTATTGACACACACATTATTCACTAAAATTCCTGAGAAAATGTGCATTGCACTGTTAGCTGAGGATAACTATCTCCTATCACATACCACACACATGTTAGTTTGTTCACTGATTTCCTACACACACAATATTGTATCACTCACTCACCCTAGCTACAACACTATGTACATGTACACATAGACACACATGTCACATTGACACACACACTAAGAACTGAAAACTGTTTTTCCTATTGTAACTCTACACACATTATGTTACACACACTATAAACCTGTGACTGTACACACACATGACCCCATTCATACACATATGCCTAAAACCTGTCACATGCATATGTATTCCCTATCACACTATATGTATGTATACATATATATATATAAACTATATTCTTGTATAATATGTATATTTATATAGGTATGATAATTATATTAATTTAGTATATATGTAATGTGTGACATATGTGTGAAATAGACTATATGGCATATAGCCTATGTGTATGGCATGAATGCACATGTGGATTGGTGTAGATAGACTGGTATGACTTTGTGATGGTGTGTGCTTGCTAGAATAGGCTGGCTAGGCTTAGTGAGACTTGTTTGGGTTAGGCTTGACCTAGTTTGACTAGTGTAGTTGACTAGAGTTGACCAAAGGTTGACTTTAGCCTAGATTGCCCCCAAACATCATGTAGATGTATTGTAGCAGTCTATTATACTATTTTAGACATGTAGTGACTTGTACTGTTCTATAGGAGCCAGATACCACTCCTCGAACAATATACTCCCTTCAGATATTTAGGATACCAAGCGAGTACATTCTCTGATCATTTCATATCTTGTTTAGGATTATATTTCCTGCTTTAGATTACTTTACTTGATGCTGACACGTTGGTAGCACGGATTAGTACTATATGGATCCCTTTATGAGATGTTATCCCCCTCGGGAGCATCAGATACTCATGTCTCGTGTGTTTCACTTACATCATGTATCTCGTGCTTCTATTATCATGAATCTTCGTGTATCAGCTTGTGATTTCTGTACTCTCATGAATCACAGAGCTTTTACGAATCTATTCATGAATCACCCTTTATGGGCCAGTAGTATAGTCATGAATCTTAACGTAACTTGACCGGATCCTTATGTATTGATTGGGGATGGGGGAGTAGAAACTGAACATGTGAATAATTCCAAAGTAGAATAGTCATGAATCAACTCTTTAGTATAGTCATGAATCACCCTCCAGCTGTTCACATGTTCATCTTGTTCTCTGAATCACTTGCACTGATTAGTTCTCTTATATATTGTAGCTATTTACTTACAGTCTCTCTTTTACATTATGTTGTTCTTCAGTTTCATGTATCTTACTCTCTAGCATGATTATATTACCTAACCTGTTATAATTTATTAAGATGTATTGTGCTCGCTCCTGTCGTGACTGGACCAGTTGAAAATATTACAGAGGATGAGGACGAGGCATGTTGTCCCACATATTACGGGACTACCCTAGAGGACTGTTGTGACCTGGAATAGCAGCGGGACCCCTTAGCAGTGGATGACGCTTCTTTAGTCTAGGATGTCTTTTATTGTATTTACACTTTATGGATTACTGTATTTGAGATTGAGATGTTATCTGGATCGTGATATCTTAGACACTTAGAACTTTCTATCTGGTTGTATCTCTGTGGATTTCATTTCATATCTATCTATCTTATCATTTTCTGCCTTAGATGTGATTGAGACTGTATTCTGCTATGTCACCTCCATTCGGAGTGTATATACTGTACAGGTACCTTATATACTGTTAGATGATTGACCTAGTATAGCGTTCTACTGCCGATACTGCGGCGTAGGTTGCACGTACCCACTTTTCGTGTCCTTACTCTAGAATGCGGGTCGTAACACATTTTTAATGGTGGCCCATGCAGGTCTAGTTTTATGTAGTGGTGTTCGAACTAGAGTATCTCTATAGCCTGCAGTAGGATTAGGATATTTTGAAGGTATTCAATCACACTAGGAAAAACTCCTTATCCGATTCCGTATATCTATATTTTGCTGCTTATTGTCTTCCTTTGAATATAAACTATCCTCCTTTGATATTTTCGACTCATTCTCAGAAATTGTTTCTTGTTTGATCTGTGTTCCAGGATGGTCGAGACGAGATCGCATCACCCGGACCGGGGGATGCTGCAGAGGGGTCTGCCACCTCTCGTCCTCAGCAGCCAGTTTCTGGTACCGCAACACCAGTGCAGCCCTCAGGAGTGGGTGTTTCAGCTGCTTTTGGAGGAGCACCTCTGGCAGTTAGGAGGCAGAGCCCAGTGATTCCTGAGATCCTTCCGTCGCAGAAGCCTCCACCTGTGGGGATGGTAGATGTTGCTCATCTGTTCTCCTTCGTGGAGAGGATTCTGGAGTTTCATCAGTAGCAGCAGCAGTGTCAGAATGTCGACTTCCTTCAGGGGATCGACGAGGCACATCAGCTGGTCTGTACGACTGTTGAGATGGTATCAGCTCAGGGGGCGCAGCAACAGCCTCGCCGAAGGGAGAAGGATATCCAAGACTTCCAGAAGATGCATCCTAGAGATTTTCTGGGCACCGAGGGCATTCACTATGCAAATGATTGGATTTAGCCTATCGAAGAGATTTTCTGGCTGACGGAGATACCAGCCCGACTTTATATCGAGGCGGCAGGCAGTCAGATACAGGACTTAGCCCGTACCTGGTACCAGACAGACCCCAAATTGGAGTAGAGGGTCAGACTTGGGAGCAGTTCAAGGAGCTATTCAAGGAACAGTTCTTCCCAGATGTGGCACTAGGAGGCATTGAGGCGCAATTTGAGAGTCTGGTTCAGCAGACAGTTGCTGAGTACGCCGGAGATTTTTGTCGGTTGGCCCGGTTTATTGATGATCTGACGGAGAAGACGAAGGCGAGGAAGTTCCGTCGAGGGTTGATCCGGGAGGTTCGGTCACTGACTAAGAGTGACCGGAATGCTACCTTCGCGGAGATCTTCACTGGAGCTATGGCAGCGGAGGACGACCTGGGGTTGAAGCTGAAGAGAGGTCGGGACTTCCAGGGAGCTAGCAGCAGCGGGGGCCCGGCCAAGAGGCCTCATTTTCAGCACCATCAGCCGCAACAGCTCCAGCAACCGCAGAGGCCAGTATATTAGCAGAAGTTTCAGCAGCAGGGCTGGGCACCTTTCCAGTAGGTACAACATTAGCAGCCGAGGGTGCAGCAGCAGGCACCGAGGCAGCAGACCACCAGCTCTGATTATTGTGAGAAGTCGGGGCACGGGTGGAATGAGTGCATGAAGAGATTGGGCAGGTGCCTTCTCTATGGAGCAGCTGACCATTAGTTGAAGGAGTGCGCTCAGTTCATAGACAGAGCAGTGCAGGGAGCGGGAGCCAAGGCTCCGGTAGGGCAGCAGAGAGGACCACTGTAGACTCAGCAGCAGAGGTTCATCCAGCACCAACAGCAGGCTCGGGGAGGTCAGCAGGGGCGAGCTTTCACCATGGCAGCCGAGGATGCAGAGGCCATCGGGGAGTTGATTGCAGGTTCGGTTCTTCTCGAATCCATTCCAGCTTTCGCCTTATTTGATTCCGGGGCTTCCCACAGTTTTGTGTCGGTATCATTTGCTATTAGACACTGCCTTGTATCTGAACCGTTGCCTAGGACCTGCAAGATCATGACCGGGGGTGGTATTATCCTCGTGAGTGATGTTTGCAGAGGACAGAATGTTATTATGGAAGGCCGAGAGTTGGAGGTGAGTCTGCTCGTTATGCCACTACCGAACTACGATATCATATTAGGTATGGATTGGTTGAGCAGGCATCACGCCAGCATAGATTGTCGAGCAGGTAGAGTTCTGTTTGGAGCGCCAGGGGAGCCAGAGTTCGAGTACACCCGACGGCAGGCGGGGCAGGACAGCGGACTTTTCTATGGAGCTTCAGTTGAGGAGCAGGTGGCTCCACATCCTTTGATTGTAGAATTCATGGACGTCTTCCCGAAGAAGTTGCCAGGAACAGGTAGCTCCACATCCTTTGATTGAGTTCTCGATAGACTTGGTTTCCAGTACGGAACCGATTTCTCAGCATATCTATCGAGTGAACAACAGTGAGTTGGTGGAAATGAAGAAGCAGATGGATGAGCTGCAGGACAAAGGCTTCATTCGATCAAGTTTTTCACCTTGGGTGCACCGGTACTCTTTGTACCCAAGAAGGATGGGTTGGTAGGGATGTGTATCGACTACAGGGCACTCAACAACTTGACGAACAAGAACAGATACCCACTGCCGCGGATCGATGATCTCTTTGATCAGTTGAACGAAGCTCGGGTTTTCTCCAAGATTGATCTGAGGTCAGGTTATCATCAGGTAAAGGTGAAGAAGGAGGATATTCCGAAGACCGCTTTCAGGACGCGAAATGGACAGTTTGAGTTCTTGGTGATGCCGTTTGGGCTGACTAATACACCGACAGTATTTATGAACTTGATGAACGAGGTGTTACACCAGTACTTGGACAAGTTCATGGTGGTGTTCATCGATGATATCCTGGTATATTCGAAGACTGAGAAGGAGCACGAGGAGCACTTGAGAGTGGTTCTGGAGACACTCAGAAGGGAGAGGCTGTATGGCAAGCTCTCGAAGTACGAGTTCTTTCTGGACAGAGTTGACTTGTTGGGTCATATGGTGACTGGAGATGGAATCTCAGTGGACCCGAAGAAGATCACAGCAGTTGAGGCTTGGTCGGCGCCGAGTTCAGTAGCAGAGATCAGGAGCTTCTTGGGGCTGGCAGGATATTACAAGAGGTTCGTGCAGGATTTATCTCGGATTGCAGAGCCGTTGACTAGGCTGACCCGGAAGGATACTGAGTTTGTTTGGTCAGAGGAGTGTCAGGCAGATTTTGATGAGTTGAAGAAACAGCTTACGACAGCTTCAATTCTGACATTGCTATCAGGTTCAAGAGGGTTCACTATCTATAGTGACGCTTCAGGGAAGGGGTTGGGTTGTGTCTTGCAGCAGCATAAGAAGGTGATTGCCTATGCTTCTAGGCAGTTACGTCCCCATGAGAAGAACTACCCTACCCACGAATTGGAGTTGGCAGCAGTGATTTTTGCTTTGAAGTTGTAGAAGCATTACTTGTATGGAGAGAGGGTGGAGATCTTCACAGATCATAAGAGCTTGAAGTATGTATTTACACAGAAAGAGCTCAACATGAGGCAGTACAGGTGGTTAGAGCTGATGAAGGACTTTGATATCTCACTACAGTATCACCCAGGAAAGGCCAACATGGTTGCCGATGCCTTGAGTAGGTATCCGACAGCCATGTGTTTGACTATGGATCGGTACTTGCTAGCAGACTTGGAGAGCCTGGGGATTAAGGTGATTGTGCCTGGAGTTCAGATGCGGATGTGGGGCCTTTAGATTCAGTCGGACTTGATAGAGAGGATCAAGTCGACGCAGTTCGAGGATGTTGCTCTGCGGTGTATCCGAGAGCAGGTTCGAGCAGGGCTAGTGGATGGTGAGTTTTCTCTTGCAGAGGATGGCGCTTTGAGGCACAGTTCTAGGATGTGTGTGCCTAGTGGAGAGCTCATGGAGCAGGTCATGCACGAGGCTCACAGATCTCAGTACTCTATACATCCTGGTGCCAACAAGATGTACATGGATCTGAGAGAGCACGTCTGGTGGTATGGGATAAAGCTGGAGGTAGCTCAATTTGTAGCCAGATGCTTGGTCTGTCAGCAGGTCAAGGCAGAGAGGCGGAGGCCAGGAGGATTATTGCAGCCATTACCCATTCCAGAGTGGAAGTGGGAGCATATCATGATGGATTTTGTATCTGGATTGCCGTGTACACCAGGAGGAAAACAGGCAATTTGGGTCATCGTAGACAGGTTGACCAAATCGGCCCATTTTTTGCCATTCAAGGTGGGTACGTCGACTGAGAGGCTAGCAGAGATGTACATAAGATAGATTGTCAGGATTCATGGGGTTTCGGTTAGCATTGTCTCAGATCGGGATAGTCGCCTTACTTTCTAATTCTGGAGGAGTCTGTAGACTAGTTTGGGCACTCAGCTCAAGTTTAGTACTGCATACCACCCCAGACGGACGGACAGTCAGAGAGGACTATTCAGACGCTCGAGGACATGCTACGGACGTGCATCTTGGATTTTGAAGGTTCCTGGGAGGATCACCTATACTTGGTGGAGTTTGCTTATAACAACAGTTATCAGGCCAGCATTGAGATGTCACATCTCGAGGCTCTATACGGTCGTAGATGTCGTACACCCTTATCTTGGGATGATGTTGGAAAGCAAGCTTTATTGCGACCTGCGATGGTTGTTGACGCAGCCGAGAAGGTGAAGCTCATTAGGGACAGACTTCGCGTGGCGCAGGACAGACATCGACACTGGGCCGATAGCTTCCGGAGGCCTTTAGAGTTTGAGGTACAGATTAGAGATAGGATTAGAAGTAGGTTGTTTGTTTGATCATGTTTGATTATTTAGTAACTTGAGACCTTGTTTGTGATTAGGTTGGAGACATGATTTTTCTGAGGATATCTCTGACTCATGGTACCATACGTTCTGGTGGAGGTAGGAAGCTTAGCCCGCGCTTCATCGGACCTTTCGTGATCAGCGGAAGAGTTGGTGACGTTGCATACAGGCTAGACTTGCCACCTGCACTAGTGGGTGTCCATAATGTATTACACGTATCATAGTTAAGACAGTACGTGGCTGAACCTAGCCATGTACTTGACCATTCAGAGATTGAGCGGGGACCTACTCTCAGTTATCCAGAGTAGCCAGTGGAGATTCTGGATCGCCGAGAGAGGGTACTAAAAAACCAGGTGATACCCTTGGTTCACGTCGCATGGAGGCATCATTCTCTAGGAGAGTCTACCTGGGAGCGGGAGGATGAGATGCGCGAGTGATACCCCTATCTTTTTGGACCTTGAGGTATGATTGTCTATACTTCTCATCAGTTTAGTTTCACCTTTTAATTTCAAGGACGAAATTATTTTAAGGAGGGTAGATTTGTCACTACCACATTTTACCTTGAGGGTATTTTGGTCATTTGGTAAATTTTTGAAATTATTTGATTTATTGAAATTGGTGATTGATATCTTTGACTTTGACTAGTTGAGACTTTGTAGACTGACCTAGAATTTAATCCTAGCTATGGTGACTTGGTAGGCAAGGATGTGACCCTAGTCTAACTTAAGTTAACCTCTATTTTAGTTACTTAGAATCTAGTTTTAAATAGGAAAATTAAGAATAGGTGAAATGACTTATGGCTTGTGATTGAATTTCATGACTTATGTAATTTAGCCCATAGGCCCATGACTTGAGCCCTAACCCTAACCAACCCATTGTGGCCGGCCAACCTAGGGTTCCCCCCTATTTAATGTCCTCTTCACTTGTTCTTGTCTCTTTTGTGCTCAACCAACTTTTTAGAAGGAAAGGTAAATCTCCAACTTCCCAAATTCCTATTAAATCCATTTTTAATCCTTTTTGACCCAAATATTTTGCATATGATTCTAATCAACCTCTACTTGCTGTTCTTGAGGAGTAATTTCAGTTTTAGAACAATTTGGAGGATTTGGCTAGCAACGAAAATCGTTTGATTTGGAGCTTTTCCTTGATCCTTGCAACCTATAGGTAAACCCTTCAAATTCCATTTTAATTCTATTTTTATTGCATGGTAGCCTAGATCTAGGTGTCCCCTAGCTATAGTAAAAGTTTGGTGTCGTTTGCATTAGGTTTCGTGTCCGTATCGGATACGTATCCATTTTCTAGACTAGGTGTTTGTAGAAATGCCACAACCAACTCTTTTTGCTATTTTTGAAAATGTTTTTGAATGAATTCCTAGATCTAGGGCTTATCTTTAGATTCGTGTCCATGATCTGTGAATTTGGAGTTGTGTCTTGTCCACACGAGGACACGAACACGCTGCACTGAACACGCGCGCGTTGTCCTGCTACTCGGGGCCTAGTGCTCGCTGTACAGGACACGGGGACACGAGATTTTTGGGAGAATATCAGGGCAATGTCTGACATTAGCCTCCCAAAATTTGGGCTCGAGTGGTTCAGTATTCGAGGAGTTCTCCTCCTCGCACTGGCCGTACGCGCTGTGCTGACACACGTGTTTGGGCCACTGATACGTGGCTGGACACGACACAATATACATTATAGAAATAGGGCAGGGTGTCAGTGTGGTAGCCCTACCCTAGGCGAACACATAGGCATGTGCACGTGACACTTGTGCATTGTGTCGTGTCTACGAGCTCGTGGACTCGCCGCACGAGACTGCTCTGTGCAGTATCGTGTCTGTGTGTGTTCGTGGCTATATAACACACCGTGTCTTGTTACCTAGACACGAGTTGACTCGAGGGACACATGCACATGTGTGTCTGTGATTACCAACCAATAATTTTGGTTATTAACTAAAATTTGGTTTTTGAATTAGCATTTCCCATTTTTCCTGATACATGTGTTCACTATTTTCGAATTTCTAAAATTAATGAGATTCTAAACTAAATTTTCTATGATTAAACTGTAATGTATTTAATCCCCATATGTCTGGTGTATTGGTTACATGATTAGGTTTGATGTTAACAAAGAATTGGGTTTCGAATGGGTTGAATTGAGGTGTAAACTATTAATGTAGACTGTTATCTAACTGTTTTGAACTGTCATTTACTTGAATCCTGAGACACACTTTTTTATGTTGATACATACACATATTTGACATTTCCCTATAACACACATTTCCCCTCTTGATTTCTTAACATTCATGTATCACACACCTACCTATCTACTGTCACTTTACTGATACACAACACCCTACAGATTTTCTATTGACACACACATTATTCACTAAAATTCCTGAGAACATGTGCATTGCACTATTAGCTGAGGATAACTATCTCCTATCACATACCACACACATGTTAGTTTGTTCACTGATGTCCAACACACACAATATTGTATCACTCACTCACTCACTCACCCTAGCTACAACACTATGTACATGTACACATAGACACACGTCACATTGACACACACACTAAGAACTGAAAACTATTTTTCCTATTATAACACTACACCTGTCACATGCACATGTATTCCCTATCTCTCTCTCTCTCTCTCCTCTCTCTCTCTCTCTATATATATATATATATATATATATATATATATATTCTTGTATAATATGTATATTTATATAGGTATGATAAATATATTAATTTAGTATATATGTAATGTGTGAAATATGTGTGAAATAGACTATATGGCATATAGCCTATGGCACATATCCTATGTGTATGGCATGAATACACATGTGGATTGGTGTAGATAGACTGGTATGGACTTTGTGATGGTGTGTTCTTGCTAGAATAGGCTGGCTATGCTTAGTGAGACTTGTTTGGGTTAGGCTTGACCTAGTTGACCTAGTTTGACTAGTGTAGTTGACTAGAGTTGACCAAAGGTTGACTTTTGCCTAGTTTGACTCCAAACATCATATAGATGCATTGTAGCAGTCTATTATACTATTTTAGACATGTAGTGACTTGTACTGTTCTATAGGAGCCAGACACCACTCCTCGGACAGTATATTCTCTTCAAATATTCAGGATACCAGGCGAGTACATTCTCTGATTATTTCATATCTTGTTTAGGATTATATTTCCTGCTTTAGATTACTTTACTTGATGCGGACACGTTGGTAGCACGGATTAGTACTATATGGATCCCTTCATGAGATGTTATCTCCCTCGGGAGCATCAGATACTCATGTCTCGTGTGTTTCACTTACATCATGTATCTCGTACTTCTATTATCATAAATCTTCGTGTATCAGCTTATGATTCCTGTACTCTCATGAATCACAGAGCCTTCACGAATCTATTCATGAATCACCCTTGAATCACCCTTTATGGGCCAGTAGTATAGTCAATGAATCTTAACGTAACTTGACTGGATCCTTGTGTATTGATTGGGGATGGGGGAGTAGAACTAAACATATGAATAATTCTAAAGTAGAATAGTCATGAATCACCTCTTTAGTATAGTCATGAATCACCCTCCAGCTGTTCAAATGTTCATCTTGTACTCTGAATCACTAGAACTGATTAGTTCTCTTACATATTGTAGCTATTTACTTACAGTCTCGCTTTTATATTGTGTTGTTCTTCAGTTTCATGTATCTTACTCTCTAGCATGATTATATTTCCTAACCTGTTATGATTTGTTGAGATGTATTGTGCTCGCTCATGTCCTGACTAGACCTGTTGAAAATATTACCGATGATGAGGACGAGGCGTACTGTCCCACATATTACGGGACTACCCTAGAGGACTGTTGTGACCTGGACCAGCAGCGGGACCCCTTAACAATGGATGACACTCCTTTAGTCAAGGATGTCTTTTCATTGTATTTACACTTTATGGATTACTGTATTTGAGATTGAGATGTTATCTGGATTGTGATATCTTAGACACTTAGAACTTTCTATCTGGTTGTATCTCTGTGAATTTCATTTCATATCTATCTATCTTATCATTTTTCTGCCTTAGATGTGATTGAGACTGTATTCTGCTATGTCACCTCTATTTGGAGTGTATATACTGTACAGGTACCTTATATACTATTAGATGATTGACCTAGGACAGCGTTCTACCGTCGACACTGTGGCGTAGGCTGGACGTACCCACTTCTCGTGCCCTTACTCTAGGGTGCGGGTCGTGACACATTTTTAGTGGTGGCCCATGCAGGTCTAACTTTATGTAGTGGTGTTCGAACAAGAGTATCACTACAGCCTGTAGTAGGATTAGGATATTTTGAAGGTACTCAATCACACTAGGAAAAACTCCTTATCCGATTTCGTATATCTATATTTTGCTGCTTATTGTCTTCCTTTGAATATAAACTGTCCTCCTTTGATATTTTTGACTCATTCTCAGAAATTGTTTCTTGTTTGATCTGTGTCTCCAGGATGGTCGAGACGAGATCGCATCGCCCCGGACCGGGGGACGCTGTTGAGGGGTCTGCCACCTCTCGTCCTCAGCAGCCAGTTTCCGGTACCGCAGCACCAATGTAGTCCTCAGGAGTGGGTGTTTCAGCTGCTTTTGGAGGAGCACCTCCAGCAGTTAAAAGCAGAGCCCAGTGATTCCTTAGATCCTTCCGTCGCAGTAGCCTCCACCTACGAGGATGGTAGATAATGCTCATTTGTTCTCCTTCGTGGATAGGATTTTGGAGTCTCATCAGCAGCAGCAGCAGCGTCAGACTGTCGACTTCCGTCAGGGGATCGACAAGCACATCAGCTGGTCCGTACGACTATGGAGACGGTATCAGCTCAGGGGGCGTAGCAGCAGTCTCGCCGGAGGGAAAAGGATATCCAGGACTTCCAAAAGATGCATCCTAAAGATTTTTGGGTACCGAGGGCATTCACTATGCAGATAATTAGATTGAGCATATCGAGGAGATTTTTCGACTGGCGGAGATACCAGCCCGACTTCATATCGAGACAACGGGCAGTCAGATGCAGGACTTAGCCCGTACCTGGTACCAGACAGACCCCAGAGTGGGAGTAGAGGGTCAAACTTGGAGCTGTTCAAGGAGCTGTTCAAGGAACAGTTCTTCCCAGATGTGGCACTAGGAGGCATTGAGGCGCAGTTTGAGAGTCTGGTTCAGGGGAACCAGACAGTTGCTGAGTACGCCGGTGAGTTTTGCCGGTTGGCCCGGTTTAATTATGATCTGATGGAGAAGACGAAGGCGAGGAAGTCCCGTCGAGGATTGATCCGGGAGGTTTGGTCACTGACTAAGAGTGACCAGAATGCTACCTTCGCGAAGATCTTCACTTGAGCTATGGCAGCAGAGGACGACCTGGGGTTGAAGCTGAAGAGAGGTCGGGACTTCTAGAGAGCTAGCAACAGCGGGGCTAAGCCAAGCGGCACATTTTCAGCACCAGCAGTCGCAGTAGTTCCAGAAACCGCAGAGGCCAGTACATCAGCAGCAGTTTCAGCAGCAGGGCCGGGCACCTTTCAGCAGGTGCAGCATCAACATCCGAGGGTGCAGCAGTAGGCACCGAGACAGCAGACCACCAGCTCTGCTTATTGCAAGAAGCTGGGGCACGGGTGGAATGAGTGCAGGAAGAGACTGGGCTGGTGCCTTCTCCGTAGAGCAGCTGACCATCAGCTGAAGGAGTGCGCTCAGTTCATAGGCAGAGCAGTGCAGTGAGCGGAAGCCAAGGCTCCGCAGGGCAGCAGAGGGGACCACTGCAGACTCAGCAGTAGAGGTTCATCCAGCACCATCAGCAGGCTCGGAGAGGTCAGCAGGGGCGAGCTTTCGTCATGGTGGCCGAGGATGCAGAGGCCATTGGGGAGTTGATTGCAGGTTGGTTCTTTTCGACTCCATTTCAGCTTTCGCCTTATTTGATTCCGAGGCTTCCCACAGTTTTGTGTCGGTATCATTTGCTTTTAGACACTGCCTTGTATCTGAACCATTGTCTAGGACCTGCAAGATCACGACGGGGATGGTGTTATCCTCGTGAGTGATGTTTGCAGAGGGCGGAGTGTTATTATGGGTGGCCGAGAGTTGGAGGTGAGTCTGCTCGTCATGCCACTATCAAACTACAAATTGGATTTGAACTAAGCCAATACTAGCTCCAAAAAACTTTGGACAAAACCAAAGTCTGAACCAAACCACATAAACTGGGAGAACTAAACAGCTCCAGACACAAGACGCCATACTACATCTATTCTAATATATTATGGACGTTCATATCAATAGAATCTCCCCTATTAGAACTATCATTCAGCCACTAAGTTAAAAATGCCTAATTAATTATCAATGAATTTGAACTCTTGGATTGAATACTCTAAAGCGTTTGTCCCAAACAAGAACAAAATTGTATAATTAATGCAATTTATGGAGGCAGTAAATATATACCCAAGGGAAGTTAATTCGGCCCACACAAATAGGTGTCAATCAACTGCAAGCTAACTACAGGGAGAAGGAAACATTAGCTGCTATGGTAGAAAAGAAAGTTTTTGTAATCAAATTTGTCTGCACAATATTATCACAAAACAAAGTCTTGTATATCAAAGAAAATTAAGAAGAAATATTATCACTACACTTGAGGATTTCCAGTGACATAAGGGCAATGTACTTTAATCTATTTAGTGTTGTTATCGTAGACAAATTTAAATAAAACATTATCACTTCATATGTAATGCTTGTTGGAGGTTGTCAATAGAGGAATCTATCAGACTCTGAAAAAAACATTAGCACTTCAATGTGTGCAAAATATTATTGGTTTTCTTAACAGCAGTAGTAATGCGCTTTTCCTGCTAAAACCATCTATCTGCAGAAGAGAATCCAACTTGATTGTGTCATTTAACATATATTCAAGAAACAGATAAAAAAGGGTAAAAGATCTTCAAGAGAATAGCATAACCAACCCCCAAAACCCAACACCTACTCAGCCCGAACACAGTGGGACACGGCTCTAACAGTATTATGGGGAAATGAGTACGAACTACAGCCCAAATACATATCTGGTCCATTTTTCTAAGAATAGATCAGTTTGAAAGTTCAACTGATACAACAGGAGCATTTCAGACTGAAAATGACTGCATTTTTTTTCTCTTCAACATTTCTAGAGATATGGAGGTGGTGAATTTGAGCACACAAAGTGACAAAGAAAAAAAAATTGGGAAGGGAAATAGTGAGGAACAACGGTAATAAGCAAGAGGGACACTTGCAGCAAGCAATTTCAGTTCAAATAGGACCCCGCTTCTATCTATAACACTGCAACTTTTTTAGTTGTCCTGCCCTATTTTGATTTTTGAATAGCCATATTCGTGGATGTCAAGAATGAATGTCAAGAATGAATCCAGATACGATCAGGTTCAAAGAATTAATATTATAATATGAATTATACCTCTCCATGTAACACTTTTTTCCTTCCCTTTTTTTTCTTTGAGATGAACATTGACAACCAAAAAGTTTATAAATTTAACAAGGAAGAAAGCCCACAGAAACTCAAAAGCCAAACTAAGAATTTATTGCTTCACAGTTAAAAGAGTTGACTACAGAATAACAAAGGAATGCTCCCAAAAGAAGCTAGTCTCTATACTCTCAATTCACCCATAGGAGCCGATGCCTCCAAAGAAAGGGAAAAGAATAGGAACTGTAACCAGTAACCAATTGGCGAGCTTTCAATAATAACATAACAATGGTAAAACACACATTTGTGCTTAGTTTCTAGATCCTGCAGTTGTACTGTTTGTTGCTGAAAGTATAATCTATAAATTGGTGTTTCTTGTTTCTACTTCCTAGCTACTTACTTTGTGTGCTAAAGTCATTGTTAGGGAGAAATGTACGTAATAACAATGTACATGATATGCATTTATGCTTTAGTTTCTCGCTCTTGCACTTTGCTCCCGTGAACTCAGAATCTTAGTTAAGAAAGAATCCTTGTACCGATGAAAGCTTACATTTAGTTGAAGAAGAATCCTTGTTCCTATGAAACCTCAAATGTCAATTAAGGAAGAATCTTTGTTCTGACAGATTGTTTCACATTCCTTTGGATCGTTCTCCAAAATTTTGTTGTTATTTTTAAAGACCCTACTTGATGTTACAGCAGTAAGTTGAGGAATTGGAGGAACTTGATCCCTCCT
This sequence comes from Iris pallida, assembly GCA_029216955.1. NCBI lineage: Eukaryota > Viridiplantae > Streptophyta > Magnoliopsida > Asparagales > Iridaceae > Iris > Iris pallida. The sequence goes on along the minus strand of JANAVB010025314.1, from coordinate 32,774 downwards.
AGTAACAACACTACATAGAATGGATAAGGACTTTGGTAGTACAAAGTTTGATATACATTTATGGTAAAAAAATCTTTGATAAAAAAGCACAATTGAAGCTTGTTATAATAAAAAACACTTTCCACAAAGTTCATTTAGATATATTCTTCTAGGATGCGAGTAAACCATACATGTCTGGGCATATAATGTTCGTTTTTACTATTTGCATGTCATCGATACTCAGCAAGCACATAATTTGATACATGGTTATACAATGCAGCATAGGAACCAACCACCCTTATGAGCTATGCATTTGAAATTGTTCAAAAGATTTTGGGCACATAATGTTCTCAATAGATAACATAGACACAATTTAAATGATAGAGGGTTCATACTATCTAAGCTGTAGATGGGAAAAGGTTCAAGGAGGAATAATCCATAATTGTTCTCCAATTCATTATAATGCTTCACTATATGCTATAAATCATGCCCGGACAGGAAGTACGATTTAGTATTGGTCAATATCACTATCAATTGCATGATACCAAGTGAATATAACGTATTTCTCATAGCTGGAAAAAAAATTAAGTATGCATTTTTATGCATACCATATTGCAGTAATAATGAAACCATAGTGTCTATTCTAGAGGCAAAAAGCAAGTCCTAATATATGATGCAATCATATTGGACCAAAAGCACTACCATAGAGAATTGAGGTGGATTTATTATTAAGTTTGTGTTGTATATTACAAGAACATTATTAAGCTTGTTCAACATGTTATGCTTCAGCAAGTGACATACTCTGCAAAGTCCAAGGCTGTGCAATCTTATTAGGAACATATTGTATAATAATCATCAAAGGGTTGGACTATAGGATTTTGAAACTTAAAATCACCAAGTATCCTAATAGAATTAGGACTAAGTAATGTCCAACAATTTAATAGGAGAGTACATCAAAATTTCCATATATGTAATCACTAGAGGTGTACGTATAATGGGCACGACCGAAACTAAAGGAACAGGTAAAGGTCTTTGTTGCACGAACAAGAATACAACACCCAATTGACATGACAACACAGATGTGGCATCAAATCTCGGAGTATCCTACTGTATTTTAGAGTGTTTGTGTTTTGTTTGACACGCTTTGATACGGACATGCTACGATCTTCGGAGTGTTCGTGCAACCTACGTTAAGGGAGCTTATTGCAGAAGCATAAAAATTTTAGCAATAAAGCCTTATGCACCCAAGCCAACGAGGACATATACGCCCAAGTGAACTCGCATGCGCCCAAGTCACCCTGTGAAGCGCTATGCGCCCAAGTCATCCTGTGAAGCTCTATGCGCCCAAGACAAGCTCCCCAGAAAGAGGGCGCATATCCCTATTTCAGGCTATGCGCCCAAGCCAGAATAGCCCCTGACTTGGTCAAAGTCATGATCAAAACGTGCACCGAAGCGTACGGCCACGTCAGTCTCTACGAGCAGTCGTGCACCGAAGCATGCGGCCACGTCAGCACCATGATCAACCCACGATCACGCAGCTTGCATGCCTACATCCTATGCGCCCAAAGCAAGACCAGGTGCCCACATGAAAACCAGTATTTTCTCATGTGGGCGCATAACATCAATCCAGCTCAAGAACGACTATAAAAAGGGGCCTCATCCCTCTTCAAAACACAGAACGGAGAGCATTTTCAAGAGCCAATTTGCTACATTTCTTGCCAGTGAGCCAAGAGTTAGCAATTTTCTTAGGTTTTCTCCCACTTTTGTAATCGGGGTTTCAACGGAGTAAAGGAGCAACTGCCGCTCGATCTTCACCGTCCTATTCCCTAGAATTCTTTTTTGTACTCAGGGATCCTCAGCGTAGGATCTCTCAGGCGTACTCAATTTGTGGTACCTTGCCAATGTCACGACCCGTACCCGCTTTTCGGACGCGAGCACGTGAGCAAGCCAGCTACGTATCGAGCGGACACCAGCCCCTCTCGGATACGTAAACGCTGTCAAGGCTATGGTGTACTGCCAAATCATGGCAAAACAAATCTATATCTCAAATCCACATTAAGTACACGGAACAAGAATGAACACTATGGATCGTGGTCTATAGCCTACTAGCATATATGTCCGATAAGACTCCTAGAGTATAACAAGAGTCTCTAAACTGAATCAATAAGCAGGATATCTCATGAAAGGAATGAAAAGCACGAAAGGATAACATTGTAATATCACTAACAAATACCTGAGACATGCATAACAATCATCTACCATCCCGCTCTGCCACTAACTTCATGCAATCGCTAAACCTGAAGAGATCATCAGGTCCTTGTAGAAGCATAGAAAATAATAAAGAAAGATCCATGCGGCCAGGGAACCCCATGCGGCTCAGATAGCCATGCGGCTCAAAGATTCTGCGGACGAGGGACTATGCGCTCAAGACGTTCCATGCGGCTCAGAAGAGAAGACGCGTGGCTTGCAAACAGTTCTCTTCTCCGCCCTATATGCATTAATTACTTTGACGGCTGACCGCTCTGACGAAACGACAGGCCTGACACAAAGAGGCAATTATGACTCTGTCATAATGACAGAATCCTAGGAAATCAAATAAAATCTCTGGCACAACCCCCGAGATCCAGAAAACGCCATGCAGCCTAGACTGTGGACAGTCATATGCGGTTCGAGCGGAGACTCGCCATGCGGCTCAGGCCGAAGTTGCCCTATGCGGCCCAGATCGAAACAGCCCTATACGGATCACAAGGATCATCTCCATGCGGCTCACTACCCATTATATGGTCCAAATTATCATGTGGTTCGAAGATTCGGAGGCCACTCCCCAGGCAGCCCTGACACGTGGCCAGGCTTATGCGGCTCAACCCTTATGCGGCTCAGTGACTTCCAGGACACGTGTCATAAAGCCAATCAATTTTCCAGATTTACTGCAATCAAAGATTGGTCAAATCCCAATAATCTGTCCCAATAATCTGGACACGTGGCAGGAGAATAATTAAACTTATTCATTCAGATTCGCAGACATCAGCAAATCATCATCACGGAGATTTATTCCAATCAGCATTAATTACTGATAGGATTTGGTGCAATCTACACTAAATGGCCCAGATTCATCACACTCAAGATTAGTGGCCCAGATTGATCAATCAAAGGCCGCCGCCACTTTAAGGGGCAATCATTGCAAATCCTAATAATTGTATTCCCTTCTTATAAATAGCAAGGTGCCATTCCCTTGCAAGAGGACCCCTTTTCGAGATCAGAGAGAGCACCAGAATACTTGGAGAGAAAAAGCAGAGAGAGAGCAAAGAGATCATTTCTTCAACGCCAAGCAATCTTCTGGAGCCAAGGCTGCATACCGATCGTCCAAGGAGTAAGGCAGAGCTGCCGTAGCTTTTCCGAGCCTCTATCGTCACCCTTCAGAATCTAAAATAAACAATTGTACTTAGACTGCTGTACCTAGGCTTTCGTTCCTAGGCTTTCTTTGTACAAGCGAGTTTGTAACGTGAAGTAAAGTCCAATCCTCCGATAATTGTTCTGCTCTTTTATATTTCATGGCAAACACGATGGCGACTCTGCTGGGGACAAACTTCTCCACGACTGTGGAGTTGGTGACGCAGTCGGATGCAGCCAAGCTTGGCTCCACGCAACAGAAGATGGTCGTCCGTTTCGACCAACAGGCGTTTGAAGAGATGCTCTCTGAAGGAAGTGCCGGCCCGATCCAGAAGCGAACCCGCATAAAGAAAGCTCGCTGCGAGTGGAGGCCAAAATCATTGCTCCTCCACAAGCTCTGGATGGAGTACTCTCTCCTACCCAAGACGGCGAAGGCGACTCTCATACGGCTCCACTTCGAGCCGTAGAGAACTCTGTTGTCCCCTAGTCCGACAGAGAAAAGCACTACGATACTGGACTTGCAGGGACAAAGAGCGACTCTATGCGCCCCAAGAAGAAGCCGAGCACTCCTGTGGCCAAATCTGCCAACCACATGCAGGAGGCTCATGCGGGTGGATCTACCAGCCGCATGAAGAAAGTCTATGCGGTCAGATCATCTAGCCGCATGAAGAAAACTCATGCGGCTGAGACTCCCAGCCGCATGAAGATTGTTGAGGACGGCAGCATGACGCCTACCCCGCGCGGCTCTATCTTCAACCTCCTGTCTCATGGTCCTGATCTCTTGTGCTCCCAATAAGATATGTCTGACTCTCTCCAGCATCACCTAGACTCTTTCTACTATGTGCCTTTATGCACTAGTGCGAAGAAGTCTAGGGCAGCGCGAGCTTGGCACGCTCGGTCCGCTGATCCTGTCTCTGATCATCTGAGCGTCCCACATACCGTTATGCGGGCCTCAGATGGGAAGTTGTACAGAACCACTCGAGTCCAGCCCCCGGTGGCAAACGGACAGAGAAGTGCACAAAAGTCTCCCAAAATCCAGGGAGCAAGCATGGTCGATCCAGACCAGTCTGACTTGCGTGAGGCCATCCTCCACAAACGTAAGGAAAGAGAAGACGCATCGGGGTGCAAAAAGTCCTCCTACGAACGTCACTGCACCCAAGTTATCGTCAACTGCTGCTGCAATAATACGACGGTACAAGAAGACCGGCAGTCCGTCTTTCAAAGACTGCAATAGCCGTCTTCAGAAGACGAGGTACTTCCCGTCGTCTCTTGCAACTCTGCTCGGAAAGTCCCCGTTGATGGAAGAGGAAAGAAGATAAATGTTCCCAGTCCGAAGATTTCAACCACTTCGACTAAAAGACTATCGTCCAAGCGGGCGCCCACCACCGGAGTTTTCTAAGGTACTCGCTCTAAGATGAAATCTGCTACAGTAGGAGATTCATCGTCCACAACACAGGGGGTTGCTGGGACTGGAGGTAGTACCCCTCCGAGCCTCCACAACAATCCGATGTTCCAAGAAGACGAGTCAGGGGAGGCAACTCTCCCATCAGATTCAGCAAACCCTGACGTCCCCAAGAACGTCTACAACTCCCAAGACAAGGCGAACTCGGAGACTTGGGGTACTGTTCCTTTCGAGTCTGAACCAGAAGAGAACATACCCACATATCCCGATGACTTCTCACTACAGGGGTACGATTCGGAGGGCGCTTCCTCCACCGCTCCGTCCATCTCTTCACACGTAAAGACGGTATTCATGATAGACAGCAGCCAAGGAGGTTCCAGTGATCGCCAACGCATCGACAGTCTCGAAGCCATATTGCTTGCTTTGGTCAAGTCTGTAGACGAGATTAAAGCGGCCCTTCCAACTCTACAAGGAGGGACGCCTGGCCAAACAAGAGCGGGTCCTGCGGTCAATGCGGACTCGAATTCGGCAGCACCAAACCCGGGCAAAGATCCTCCTGAAACAACGGCCCCCACTATCGTGGACGAGGCTCGCGAAGCGAGAAGAGAGGTCCAGGAGCTCCGAGCCATGTTTCACGCTCGAGAAAACTCTCAAGACCTCAGAATATGACAACCGTACCCTGCTGCCTGGAGGGACGTTCCATTCCCACCAAGATATAAGCCATTCAATATCAATCCTTATGATGGCAAGACCTCAGCAAGTCGGTACATCACCTACTTCGAGGTCACCACCGACCATCTGCCCCATGACGATGCTATTCTCACACGATTATTCATCGGGGCATTGAAAGGGGTCGCCTTCGACTGGTACCGCAACCTGCCAGACAACTGAATCCACGTCTTCGCCGGCTTCAAGCGCATGTTTTTGGAGAGATTCTACGAAGTAGGGCAGGACATCACAATGTCCACCCTCATGGACGTCGTCCAAGGGGAGAAAGAGCTAACAAGAAACTATATCGAACGGTTTCGCCAAACCGCAATGAAGCTGCCATCTGGAAATCCCGATTCCTCCTTGATCGAAATTTGCCAAAAGAGATTGCTCCCAAAAATCAGTCTCTGGATGGGCGAAAGTCAATTCAAGGACTGGAAGACATTCATTATCAGCGCCACAAGCGCCGAAGAACGATTGAAGAAGGCTCGCCAATTAGGACTGCACATCTCAGACGGTGAGAACAAGGGCAAGCGTCCTAACAACGACAATGGGGGTAGGCCCTCCAACAACCGGGACAATAGGGGTAAGCAGGCTATGGTGGCCGACACAGCACAGAAACCGGAGGCAAAGCCGGCATACAAATAATGGCCGCAAATCACTTACTCCTTCGAAGACGGTCACGTCAAGCCCATCTTGGACATGCTCATACAAGGAGACAAAATTTAGCTTCCTCCACCAAGACGGGAACCGCGGCAGGCGGACATGGAGAACCCAAAGTACTGCCATTACCATCGCTACGTCCACCATGCCACACACGACTGCTACCAACTAAAATGGTACATCCAAAACCTCATCGATTCGAACGCTCTGGCCATCGATTTCGAGGAGGTAACAGTGGCGGCCAATATGGTGTCAGTACAATCCGGCAGCTTCCCTCCGACGGAAACTCAAGACGGTGTGGTACCCATCCCTCTGGCGATAATGGAGATTGCTAATCTTCCACCTCCTCGGGATCAGGCTGCTGGTCTAGTGCCCCTCACCATATCACGAGGGGAGGTCATGTGGATCCATCCAGACTTGGTATCGGAAGTGACTCGGCCCACATCGTCTTCCACCTGCAAGAAGAAGAGTGGAAAAGTCAGGACCTGCCGCACAATCTCGGCAGATATCGAAGAAGCTACAGCCGTCGTCACACGGTCTGGGGCACAATCCTAACCCGTGGTTGACAACTCGGCTGAAGATCATCAGCCCGCTACAACCGACGCTCCGGGACCGGCTCAGCCTCCGACGACCGACAAGCCTAGGCCAAAGGAGACTCGCTTCGACAAATTCCTCCAAAAAGAGGCACCGCATGGACTGGAGAAGCCCTACAACTTCGACATCTTGGCACAATTGGCCAACACACCGACCAAGTTGTAATTATACGAGCTTCTGAGATATTTAAAGGATGTTCGCGCAGCTTTGAGCGATGCACTCCAAAATGCCGACGCATACCTGGCTCAGGTCAATCTCACAGGAGAGAACCCGCCTGCAGATCTCCAAGACAGCGCTAGCACGGGAGCAATGCCCAACATCGTCTTCACTCCGTAGGACATGCTCATCAAAACCAATCTGTACGATCGCCCACTATACTACACTGGATACATTGGCGACGTAAAGGTGGATCGGATGCACATTGATCCTGGCTCTTCCATAAGCATTATCCCGAAGGGTCTGCTACATCATCTTCGCATCCCAATGCATCGCCTGATGCCTACAAGCACCGCCATCAGCGGTTTCAATTCGGGCACGAGCTACCCAATTGGAAAGATTCGTCTGAAGTATCAAATTGGCGATCTCCAATCAGAAGTTACCTGTTACGTCATAGACGCAGACACTTCTTACAACATCCTCTTGGGGAGCCCGTGGATACACGATTATATGATCGTGCCTTCCATGCTGCACCAGTGCTTCAAATATGTCAACAAACACGGCTTCGTGAGGACAAAATTTGCTGATATCGATCCCTTCAATGGGGTCGAATCCTACTACTCAGACTCCTGTCTGTACGAAAAGTTGAAGAAGCATCTTGGTGAAGGAGATGCGCAAGCTCGTACCTAGACAGCCACAGGATCAGAAGAGCCTCTGACGATCCACCTCCAAGCTCGCAAACCTGGCAAGTCTGTACCCCTTACCGCCACCCTGCGTAAGGACGCAATCAGCCTCTCGGCACAGAAAGATCAGATGATAATTCAGCTGCCAAGGTCTGGCCAAATGCCACGACCCTCGACAGAGCCACTGACAATTAGGCTGCCGAGAGTCGGTCAACCGCAAACGGAGAAGCTCAATCCCTCCGACAAGCCAATGACGATACGCCTTCCCAAGAAGGGTCGTCACCCCGATGCAAGGCCTGGAACTTCTAGCGAACCAACCACTCCCCACCCAGCATCGAGTACCAAGCTGGGGGTCGCTAGTTTGCCAACGACTCTACGCTCTGCTCCACCAGCTGAACCGCTGACGATCAAGCTGCCCAGGTCGTCCTCTTAGTCTTCGTTTATACAGGGGGTAGCCAAAGAGGAACCGGTGTTAGCCAAGTATGTGGCTGTCCACACTGATGTTCCCTCCGCAGATGATGTAATCCCCTTAGAAAAGATACCTAACTTCATCAATAAAGGGTTATCTTTGAACTACCTCGAGCTTAATAAGCTTTGTACAATGTATGCTATGGAACACGGTATAGGCACTCACCTACACACACAGGTGACAAATATGTACACCGCAATCCAGCTTACTCCAGTGGAAGACGCTTACCGCATAATCGAGGGAGGGAACCATCCAATCATCTTCGGCCGGAAGGACGATCCGTATCCCTTCACCATAGAAGAAGTCGACCTTGGATCAGATGCCCGGAGACTGTCTCTGTATCTTTATAGCCCCCAATCCAAATATCTCATGCAAAAACAGGGGTATGATCTGGAGACCACGCCAGGCTTGAACTACGGCACTGGGCGACGATTACTTTTGAAGCCACCAGTCCCGGCAGGCAAACCACGGGACTACTATAGCAAGACTCGATGTGGATTAGGGTATGTAACACCCACGACGACCCCTGAGAGTTCAGATGAAGAATGTGACTGGCATTCACGTTCGACCGGGTCACCAACTTCTAACTCAGATACCAACATCGGAGATGTATTCAGACAAGTCCTGTCAGTCAACATGGCATTTGTCGACGCTTATGAAGAAGATGAAGACATCTCGGAGATCCTCGAGCTAGAGCCATGGGCCCAACAGCTGGATGCACAATGGGAAAAGCGGTTCGAACAAAGAAAACCTCCCACTGAAGATGAGGTCATACAAGTCGATCTCGGCAGTGAATCTTCTCCAAAACCGATCTTCGTCAGTAAAAGCCTAACAGACGAAGAGCGAGAATCGCTGCTGGAACTTGTCAAAGAGTATATTGATGTGTTCGCCTGGAGCTATGAAGACATGCCGGTGTTAAATCCCGAAATTGCTCTTCATAAACTCAACATCCGGCCGGATGCAAAGCCGGTCAAGCAGCAACAGCAACACTTTCGCCCAGGCATTATGGATGCGATTGAAGCTGAAGTCAACAAACTAATAGCCAGCGGCTTCATTCGTGAGGAACAACATCCGGATTGGGTCGCCAACATAGTACCAGTCCTCAAGAAGAATGGAAAGATTCGAATCTGCATGGACTTCTGCAATCTGAACGAGGCATACCCCAAAGATGAATTCCCCCTCCCTATCACGGACATCATGATTGACAATACCTGCGGCTTTGAACATATGTCATTCATGGATGGCTTCTCGGGGTACAACCAAATTAAGATGTCTCCGAACGACGAAAAGCATACGTCATTCCGAACACCGATTGGCACATACTGCTACACAGTCATGCCTTTCGGTTTGAAGAATACCGGTGCCACAAATCAAAGAGCCATGAGCATCATCTTCAGAGACCACTTATGCAAGACGGTGGAGTGCTATGTTGATGACATCGCCGTTAAGAGTCGTTGTAAGGGAGACCATCTGCAGGATTTGAGGACGGTATTCGACCTGATGCGAGCGCACAATTTGAAAATGAACCCTACAAAGTCCTTCCTGGGCGTATCCAGCGGGAAGTTCTTGGGTTTCATCATCACCGCCCAGGGTATCCACGTGGATCCTGAGAAGACGAAGGCAATCATGGAGATGGGTCCCCAGAGAAATCTTCGAGAACTTTAAGGCCTCCAAGGGAGGCTGGCTTACATCAGGAGGTTCATTTCTAACCTCTCCGGGCGATGTCGGCCATTCACCCATCTCATGAAGAAAGGTGTCTCGTTCGTATGGGATGAAGAATGCCAACGTGCCTTCAACAACATCAAAGAATATTTGTCCAAAACTTCCAGTCCTGGTGGCCCCGGTTGCTGGAAAACCATTCCTGCTCTATGTACGAGCAATGGAGCATTCCCTCGGCGCTCTGCTAGCACAAAATAACGATGCAGGCCATGAACAAGCTATATATTACCTCAGCCAAATGATGATTGGGCCAGAGCGCCGATACACCGTCGTAGAGAAAGAATGCCTCGCCCTGGTGTTCGCCATTCAAAAGACGCGGCACTATGTCACAAGACAAACTATACATGTGATCTCACGAGTCAACCCCCTCAGGGTCCTCATGACGAAACCAGGGGCACTCAGCTCTCGCCTCGCTACATGGGAAATATTACTGTCCCCCTACCATATGATCTTCGTCTCACAAAAGGCTGTTAAAGGCCAAGCCCTGGCAGACTTTTTGGCAGCCCACCCAGGCTCGGAGTCGTCTAGAATATATGAAGAAATCCCAGATGAGGTCGCCGACTCGCATGCCACCTCTCACGATGATATATGGCGAATGTTCTTCGACGGCGCCTCAAGGACCGGACCTAAGGGCAACATCGTCGTCGGAGTCGGGGTGGTGCTGGTTTCTCCTTCCGGATTGGTGATCAACCACGCTTACTCTCTCACAGAGCCCTGCTCTAACAATGTGGCCGAGTACAACGCTTTGGTCATTGGCCTCCAACTTGCAAGAGAGCTGGGGGTCGAATATCTTGAAGCATTTCTCAGTTAATCGTCAATCAGATCCGAGGTTCGTACAAAGTCCTCCACGAAGACATAATCCCATATCACCAAATAACGATCAACATTATTTTGTCATTTGAGGGGTTCTTCATCGAACACGTTCCCAGACTCCGAAATATCGAAGACGATGCCTTAGCAGGCCTGGCCGCTTTCCTAGCAGTGCCAAATCATACTCATCAATCGGTGGACGTGATAGGCCAAGAACTGGTCTGCCCCAAGAACAACGTTCAATTTCGTAGCGAGTTATTCTGCTCAGACGATCGACGAAGCGCCGGACTGGAGACAACCATTCATTGACTTCGTAGTCGACGACATCCTGCCCGAGAACCCAAAGGAAGCCACTTCCATCAGAAGACGTTCTCTCAGATTCTTCTACGATACAGAGACAAAAATGCTGTATCGGCGATCTTACGATAGGCTATTGCTTCGATGTCTGTCAAATGCAGAAGCCAAAGAAGCCGTACGCGAAGCTCATGACGGTGTCTGCGGGGCCCATCAGCCTGGCCCTAAATTGCAAGACCATCTTCGTCGAATGGGCTACTACTGGCCCACGATGGTAGCGGATGTGATAGACTATACGAGAAAATATAAAGCCTGCCAAGTCCACGCGGACTTCATTCACCAGCCATTCGAATTTCTACATCCGACAGTAGCATCCTAGCCCTTCGAAGCATAGGGGATGGATATCATTGGTCCAATTACTCCATCTTCCTCCCGAGGACATCGCTTCATACTCGCAATCGTATATTACTTCTCCAAATGGGCGGAAGCTGTCCCGCTTGCAGAAGTCAAAACTTCAAACGTGATCAGCTTCCTCAAGCATCATGTCATCTACCGCTTTGGACTGCCCCGAAGGATCATCCACGACAATGGTCCGCAGTTTGCAAGCCACGCCTTCTATCGGTTTTGCGATAAGTACCGCATCCAGAATTTTGCTTCGATGCCATACAATCCAGCAGCAAACGGGTTGGCAGAGGCATTCAACAAAACAATCATCTAACTCCTCAAGAAGTTTGTCTCTTCCAATAAACGCAACTGGAACGAGAAGCTCGACGAATGTTTATGGGCGTACCGTACTACAGTCCGAACAGCTACCGGGAACACACCATTCTCCCTAGTGTACGGGAGTGAGGCAGTTCTCCCATTAGAGACTCAAATACCCTCACTCCGCGTCGCCCTCACTTATCAATTGACAACGGATGATAACTACCGACGCCGATTACAAGAGTTGGAGGCCTTAGATGAAAAGCGCCTCCTAGCTCAGCAAAGGATCGAACTATACCAAGCATGCATCTCTGGAGCCTTCAACAAGAAGGTTAAAATCAGAACATTCCAAGTGGGCGATCTCGTTCTGGCGGTCCGGAGACCGATGGTCATGACTCACAAGACCGCCGACAAGTTTCAGCCAAAATGGGAAGGCCCATTTATTATAGAGGCTGTATTCTCCAACGGTGCTTACCGCCTCGCAAAACAGAATGGAGATTTGCTCATGTTGCCTGTCAACGGCAAGTTCCTGAAGAAATATTATATCTAAACGACATTCTCCAGAACATTGAGTCATGTACCCGCTGGTACCGCTGAACTCACCCTCCCAATTTTCCAGATTTTCGAGTCACGTACCCGCTGGTACCGCTGAACTCACACTCACCATTCTCCAGATTCTCGAGTTATGTACCCTCTCGTGCCGCTGAACTCACATCCACAATATCCCAGATTATCGAGTCATGTACCCACTGGTGCCACTGAACTCACACTTTCACAATATCGAGTCATTTACCCGCTGGTGTCTCTGAACTCACATCCCGGTCACTCTTTCAGATAGTAAGTCATGTATGATCATACCTCTGAACTTTCTTCCTGGAAGAGATCCTCCCTCATGATCTAATACCCGTACTCCCAGTGCACAAAAAGGGTAATCGATCCACAAATTACTAAAACGGCCATGTCCTCATTACCTCTGAGTCGTTTCATTTCCGCCAAAAACAAATCACCCCTCTACATAGAACTTCCATGTCCTCATTACCTCCGAGTCGTTCTATGTACCCCCCCCCTTCATTGAGCCCACTCCTGCCATGTCCTCATAACCTCTGAGCAGGAAGGCCCCGTCAAAAAACTCTCATGCTCACCATGTCCTTAGTACCTCTGAGTAAGTATGTTCGTTCCTTTTAACTTGTTGCCCGTATCCAAAACCAGGGTACGTTAGGGGCAATGGGTCCATGCAAAATGTCCCAATAAGATGATTATTACAAAGCAAAAGAGTGAAGCAAATATACTCCATTCATTCAGAAATCGGTTACATCCATACGACTACAAGCAAGTCAAAAAAGTTCTTCATGTAGACAAGAAGAAAAGCAAAACAAAACAAAGACTACAGATAGACATATACGAGAAACCTCTAAACCCTAGTTGCAGAAGCGCGTATACCACTCCCTCAACCACTTTACATATGAAGGATGCAATTGAAGAATATCCTCGTCCAGAATAGGAGAATCAGAATTCCCAGCGCTGCCACCCTCAGCAGTCTCGATAGTTGGGAGGATGTCATCCCTCTCAGGTGTCGGTTCTTCTTTCATCGCCTCCTCCTTAACAGAGGAAGACCCCTGATTGATGACAGGAGGCGGCGGCTCCTCTGTCACTGCAATCTCAGCATTCGGTGGAGACACTGTAAGAACCAAAGACGAAAAAAATGATGAATGATGAAAACAGTCAGAAGATATTCAGAGATGTTCATGCAGCCCGTTTAAAGACAACTTTTATGCGGCTCGGACATGGGATATACCCCCATGCGGCTCGCTCATAGGACGTGTATGCGGACCATGTAATTTGAAAAGCTCGTATCAAAGGATTGTGCACGAAGCATGCAGCAGAGCAGCCTCTGTTAGGGTTTCAAAGTACCCAATCTTCTACACAGTCCTTACCTTCGATGGCAACATGAACGTCAAGACGAACGGGGGGCGCGGCAGTCAAAGACGAAGCCGATTTCTTACTCTTCGCCACAGCCTTCTTCACAGCCTTGGAAGCCCTAGGTGCCATTATTGTCTGTCGGTCCGAGGAAGAAAATAAGACAGGAATCTTAGTCAAGAAGAGTCTAAGAGAGAAGTCCGTCCAAATACCCTTCTATTTATTGAGAAAGGAGGACCACAGACCGACGCCTCGTACAACGTAGTCGACTCTTCGGCTATCGAGACAAACTAGCTAATTAAAGACTAGAAACTCTTGGGATCCTGCCCCGAAAAGATTTGCACGCATGGCATAATGACGTGGCAAAGAGCTCATGCGGTTCAAATGGCCATGCGGCTGAAACAACTCTGCGGCTCGAAAGTTCCTGCGGCTGAAAATATCCATGCGGCCAAGACGTCTATGCGGCTAGGACCTCATATGCGTCTAGAAGAGCTTGCACATAGCCATGCTTCTTATTCAAAGTATTTCAATTTTGCAAATTGAAAACTTTGAAGGGGGTCTTATAGAAGCATGGAAAATAATAAAGAAAGATCCATGCGGCCAGGAAACCCCATACGGCTCAGATAGCCCATGCGGCTCAAAGATTCATGCGGCACGAGGGACTATGCGGCTCAAGACGTTCCATGTGGCTCAGAAGAGAAGACACGTGGCTTGCAAACAGTTCTCTCCTCCGCCCTATACTGCATTAATTACTTTGACGGCTGACCGCTCTGACGAAGCGACAGGCCTGACACAAAGAGGCAATTATGACTCTGTCATAATGACAAAATCCTAGGAAATCAAAGAAAATCTCTGGCACAACCCCCCGAGATCCAGAAAACGCCAACGCAGCCTAGACACGTGGACAATCATATGCGGCTCGAGCGAAGACTCCCCATGCGGCTCAGGCCGAAGTTGCCCTATGCGGCCCAGATCGAAACAGCCCTATGCGACTCACAAGGATCATCTCCATGTGGCTCACTACCCATTATATGGTCCAGATTATCATGTGGTTCGAAGATTCGGAGGCCACTCCCCAGGCAGCCCTGACACGTGGCCAGGCTTATGCGGCTCAACCCTTATGCGGCTCAATCCTTATGCGGCTCAGTGACTCCCAGGACACGTGTCATAAAGCCAATCAATTTTTCAGATTTACTGCAATCAAAGATTGGGTCAAATCCCAATAATCTGGGACACGTGGCAGGAGAATGAATTAAACTTATTCATTCAGATTCGCAGACATCAGCAAATCATTATCACGGAGATTTATTCCAATCAGCATTAATTACTGATAGGATTTGGTGCAATCTACACTAAATGGCCCAGATTCATCACACTCAAGATTAATGGCCCAGATTGATCAATCAACAGGCCGCCGCCACTTTAAGGGGCAATCATTACAAACCCTAATGATTGTATTCCCTTCTTATAAATAGCAAGGTGCCATTCCCTTGCAAAAGGACCCCTTTTCGAGATCAGAGAGAGAACCAGAATACTTGGAGAGAAAAAGCAGAGAGAGAGCAAAGAGAGCATTTCTTCAACGCCAAGCAATCTTCTGGAGCCAAGGCTGCATACCGATCGTCCAAGGAGTAAGGCAGAGCTGTCGTAGCTTTCTCAAGCCTCTATCGTCACCCCCAGAATCTAAAATAAACAATTGTACTTAGACTGCTGTACCTAGGCTTTCGTCCCTAGGCTTTCTTTGTACAAGCGAGTTTGTAACGTGAAGTAAAAGTCCAGTCCTTCGATAATTATTCTGCTCTTTTATATTTCATGGCAAACAGTCCTCAGAGGATATAGTAAGATACATATAAAAATGCCTATCTAGCAGTTTAATCATGCATGATAATATATAAACAGGATATAACAAGAAACGACACTTAACATGGCAAGAGACTATGACCAAACTGCTAACAAGTGACTAACGACAAGTGGCTACTGCCAGGTGACTATGAACTGGAATACAAGAACAACTACACGTAACTGAACTGCTGGATGGACAAACGAACACGAGATCAATGGAATACCAAACCCTCGTCCCGAGTGGACTCGTAGGTTTGAACTAATCACTAACCCCCGTCCCGAGTGTGGACTCTCTGGTTAGTACTAACGCTCATCCTGAGTGTGGACTCTCTGGTTAGTTTACGGCAAGGCACCATCGTCCCGAGTGTGGACTCTCTGGTGTAAGTATAACATCCTCGTCCCGAGTGTGGACTCTCTGATGTAAACACCCTTGTCTCGAATGGACTCTCTGGTGCAAGTCAAGTCAACACCCTCGTCCTGAGTGTGGACTCTCTGGTGAAAATAATCTACATACTCATCCCGAGTGTGGACTCACGGATGTAAACAGATCAAGACAAACACCCTCGTCCCGAGTGGACTCTCTGGTGCCAAGGAAACAATAACAAGGATTTAACAGTTCAATTATACGTACTCGTTCTATGACACGACTCAAGCAAGGTACTGGTGAGACAAGGTATGACTCAGTCAAGACATAGTCAAGTCCAGTATAACTACACTGTCAAGTCAAGCAAGACCATAAATTGGTGAACACGGTATGTAGAAACTAGATAAATCAAGTCAACTAGAAAGCTAATAAATCACATAAAATATATAACAAATAGAGTATCTAATGATAATATAACAATAACATGAAAACTATAAACATGAAATTAAACTGTAGAAGGAGGCAAGGTATCTTGCTTGGAGTTTGCGCGCAAATCCAACAGAATATAATCAACTACTAAGCCATAAAGTCCAAATCATCACAACTGTCTCCAAAAGCTGAAACAGACATTGCCAACATTCCTAGAATAGTCAAATTAGCTAGGATTGCCTATCCTTAAGTCTAATTCTGGACACAGGGGCAAAACGGTAATCTCGGACCAAAACGATGTCCGATGTTGGACTCGCTTTGCACCGAAAAGCGTGCCAGAGTCAATGGTCTCTAAAGTCGTCAAACTATATGTCTACGGATCTAGTTTGATGATACGAACCCAACGGTATGTCCAATTTTAGATTTCGGTGGGCCGTACACAAAATCGCTCGTTGAATCAGATCGTGGGGCCCACAAAACGGCGATCCGATCAACTATCTCAGAATCGGACCAAACTTGGCATACAGGACCAGAAAAATAATATGGTCCTGTTGGCTCAAGTTTCGTTTTGATCTGGCGAACGTACACAAAGTAATTAGGAAATTTACACAAAGGTCAATACGGGAAATTTTGACGGATACGCATCAAATTCGTCGCGCACACGCGACCAATTTGAATTCCATCAAAGCCCACATGTCCACGAAGCCGTTACGCACCTTTTGATGCTTTCGGTTCGCGACCACGTCGCCCGGATTGGCAGGACGGACCCCGTATCGAGAAGTCTTAGGATTTTCAGAACAGGTTTTTCCTTAATTCCTAATCAAGTTAATTTACTGGATATAAAGCCATAAATAAAACTAATAATGGGGTTTACATCTCGATTAGGTTCTCTATGACTCTGTTTAAATACAATTTTGAAACAGCGGAAGGATTGGCGAGAAATTGCCTTCCAAAATGGATGTTGGGACTGGATTTTACCCTGTTTACAAACGTGTTTTGTCGACTTCGAGTCGACTTATCGGCCAACATAAAGCATATAAATTTGATCTAATTGAAAGAAAATAATCCTGTATAGGTTGGGGACATACCAAAGAAAACGGCACGAAGAAAGATCGATCGTGCGCGAAGAATTCCCGAGATGAAGATGGCACATCCGCTGTTACTGCTGCTGTTATGTTTCAACTGCTACTGTGCACGCGCGCTCGGCCACACGTCAGTCGGCGGCCGGTGGTGGCCCAGGGCGGCGCTGCGGTGGCGCACGGCCGCCTGGAGGTCGGGGGTGGGGGTTTTCTGTTTGGGAACGGGTTTTTTTTGTATTCTCTCAACCTTTCCATCTACATATACTTACATATACGCGGCTATACAGGGGTTGGGTCGGGTTCTGGAGTCAAATGGGACGGGGCTGTTCAGCTGGGGGAATTAACTGCAGCCCGAGGGGCTGGGCCAGGCTTGCTGTGGGGATTAGAATAGGGGTGGGCCTACTGCTTGGCCTGGCTTTCCTAATTAGGACACACTTATGGACAGGTCTTCCTTAGCATGGCTAATACACTAGTCAAGGCACGCCACTGCACTATCCGTGCTTTGATTCCTAATCGTCTGGTACTTCAAAACTCAACCATGGCTAAAGTCGTCTACCATAATAATTAACTAAACAAATATTTATAAAATCTAAAAATCACCATTTAAAACAAATAAATAATAAAATATTTCAAAAATTCCCGGGAAGGAGGGCTACAAATCTACCCACCTTAAAAATAATTTCGTCCTCGAAATTCTAATTCATAACTATTCCTTAAAAATTCAAAAGAAAGTCTACCTTTACTGAAATCTCCTTAAATTTAATTCCTCAAAAAAATAGTTTATATCTTTCTTCTAGCTATCTTGTAACTACGAAATCTCGAGGACTTCTACCCACCTTTGGTCACACTACTCCTCAAAACATGGTCACTAAAATCTTGTAATCTTCTAACTAGTTGCCAACAATTCTACCAACAGATCTCTAGGGCATATGGCATCTACAATCCCTCATATCTATAAACAACCAAATATTCAATAATCAAGCAATATTATATTATAACTTAAGAATTTTTGATGATTTCTAGATAGCACGATCATTCGTCACCCCGGAATAGGAAAGGACGAAAATCAATGGTACGGGGGGCAAGGGAGAATAATCGAGAACGAATACTATATTTCAAAGGCGGTAGATAAATTTCTAAGAGAATTTTCAAGGCAGTGTGGATTAAGATTTCTAAGGGTTTAGTCAAATGCGCAGGCTCGTATCAGTACAGTTACGTAACCGATACGATATGCTCTGACCTGCATGGGCCACCAAAAAAACTTGTCACGACCCGCACCCGCTTTTCGGACGCGAGCACGTGAGCAAGCCAGCTACGTATCGAACGGACACTAGCCCCTCTCGGATACGTAAACGCTGTCAAGGCTATGGTATACTGCCAAATCATGGCAAAACAAATCTATATCTAAAATCCATATTAAGTGCACGAAACAGGAATGAACACTATGGGTCGTGGTCTGCAGTCCACTAGCATATATATCCGATAAGACTCCCAGAGTATAACAAGAGTCTCTAAAATAAATCAATAAGCAGGATATCTCATGATAAGGAATAAAAAGCACGAAAGGATAACAATGTAATATCACTACCAAATACTTGAGACATGTATCACAATCATCTACCATCCCGCTCTGCCACTAACTCCATATAATCGCTAAATATGAAGAGATCATCAGGTCCTCAGAGGACATAGCAAGATACGTATAAACATGCTTATCTAGCAGTTTAATCATGCATGATAATATATAAATAGGATATAACAAGGAACGACGCTTAAGATGGCAAGAGACTACGACCAAACTGCTAACAAGTGACTAACGACAAGTGGCTACTGCCAGGTGACTATGAACAAGAATACAAGAACAACTACACGTAACTGAACTGCTGGATGAACAAGCGAACACGAGATTAATGGAATACCAAACCCTCGTCCCGAGTGGACTCGCAGGTTTGAACTAATCACTAACCCTCATCCCGAGTGTGGACTCTCTGGTTAGTACTAAATCTCGTCCCAAGTGTGGACTCTCTGGTTAGTTCACGACAAGGCACCCTCGTCCCGAGTGTGGACTCTCTGGTGCAAGTATAACATCCTCATCCCGAGTGTGGACTCTCTGATATAAACACCCTCGTCTCGAGTGGACTCTCTGGTGCAAGTCAAGTCAACACCCTCGTCCCGAGTGTGGACTCTCTGGTGCAAATAATCGACATCCTCGTCCCGAATGTGGACTCACGGATGTAAACAGATCAAGGCAAACACCCTCGTCCCGAGTGGACTCTCTGGTGCCAAGGAAACAATAACAAGGATTTAGCAGTTCAATTACATGTACTCGTTCTATGACACGACTCAAGCAAGGAACTGGTGAGATAAGGTACGAATCAGTCAAGATACAGCCAAGTCCAGTATAACTACACTGTCAAGTCAAGCAAGACCATAAACTGGTGAACACGGTATGTAGAAACTAGATAAATCAAGTCAACTAGAAAGCTAATAGATCACATAAAATCTATAACAAATAGAGTATCTAATAATAATACAACAATAACATGAAAACTATAAACATAGAATTAAACTGTAGAGGGAGGCAAGATATCTTGTCTGGAGTTTGCACGCAAATCCAACAAAATATAGTCAACTACTAAGCCATAAATTCTAAATCATCACAACTATCTTCGAAAGCTGAAACAAACTTTGCCAACATTCTCAAAATAGTCAAATTAGCTAGGATTGCCTGTCCTTAAATCCAATTCTGGACACAGGAGCAAAACGGTAATTTTGGACCAAAACGATGTCCGCCATTGAACCCGCTTTGCACCGAAAAGCGTGCCAGAGTCAATGGTCTCTAAAGTCGTCAAACTACATGTCTACGGATCCGGTTCGATGATAAGAACCCAACGGTATATCCAATTTTGGATTTCGGTTGGCCGTGCACAAAATTGTCCGTTGAATCGGATCGTGGGGCCCACAAAACGACGATCCGATCAACTGTCTCAGAATCGAACCAAACTTGGCATACAGGACCAAAAAAATAATACGGTCCTGTTGGCGCAAATTTTGTCTCGATCTGGCGAACGTGCACAAAGTATTTAGGAAATTTGCACAGAGGTCGATACGGGAAATTTCGACGGATGCGCATCAAATTCGTCGTGCACACGCGACCAATTTGAATTCCGTCAAACTCCACACATCCACGAAGCCATTACGCACTTTTAAATGCTTTCGGTTCGCGACTACGTCGCCCGGATTGGCGGGACGGACCCCGTATCGAGAAGTTTTAGGATTTTCAGAACAGGTTTTTCCTAAATTCCTAATCAAGTTAATTTACTGGATACAAAGCCATAAATAAAACTAATAATAGGGTTTACATCTAGATTAGGTTCTCTATGACTCTGTTCAAATACAATTTTGAAACAGCGGAAGGATTGGCAAGATATTGCCTTCCAAAATGGATGTTGGGATTAGGTTTTACCCTGTTTACAAACGTGTTTTTCGTCGACTTCGAGTCGACTTATCGGCCAACATAAAGCATATAAATTTGATCTAATTGAAAGGAAATAATCCTGTATAGGTTGGGGACATACCCGAGAAAACGGCACGAAGAAAGATCGATCCTGCGCGAAGAATTCCCGCGACGAAGATGGCACATCCGCTGTTACTGCTGATGTTCTGTTTCAACTGCTACTGTGCACGCGTGCTCGGCCACGCGTCTGCCTGCGGCCGGCAGTGGCCCAAGGCGGCGCTGCAGTAGTGTACGGCCGCCTGGAGGTCAGAGGTGGGGGTTTTCTGTTTGGGTTCGGGTTTTTTTCGTATTCTCTCAACCGTCCCATCTACATATACTTACATATACGCGGCTATACAGGGGTTGGGTCGGGTTCTGGAGTCAAATGGGACAGGGCTGTTCAGCTGAGGGAATTAACTGCAGCCCGAGATGCTGGGCCAGGCTTACTGTGGGATTAGAATAGGGGTGGGCCTACTGCTTGGCCTGGCTTTCCTAATTCGGGCACACTTATGGACAGGTCTCCCTTAGCATGGCTAATACACTAGTCAAGGCACGCTACTGCACTTTCCGTGCCGTGATTCCTAATCGTCTGGTACTTCAAAACTCAATCATGGCTAAAGTCATCTACCGTAATAATTAACTAAACAAATATTTATAAAATCTAAAATCACCATTTAAAACAAATAATAATAAAATATTTCAAAAATTCCCGAGAAGGGGAGATACAGCCAATAAAGAAAAGACAGCATTTCTTCTTCTTTTTGTGTGTGTCCACAAAATGGCGACTCTGCTGGGGACTACCTTTTCCTCTGACGAGAAGGTGGTGACGCAATCCGATACCGACAAAGTGGGGAGCACTCAGAAGATGCTGATCGTAAAGTTCGATCAGCAGGCGTTCAAATAGATGCTCTCGAGGGATGGCTCTACTCCCTCAAAATCAGTGAAGCCAAACAAGTCTCGCAAGACTTGGCTTTCGAAGGCTCGCTGTACATATCCTGCTAATGTCATAGCAGATATGCAACTGGAGGACTCTGTCACATGGGTGCATGACTCTGCCACAGAAGCTCCCCAAATGAAGAAGGCTCACACCGTTTCGGGCTCTACTAGCCCAGCGACTT
This sequence comes from Iris pallida, assembly GCA_029216955.1. Classification (NCBI taxonomy): domain Eukaryota; kingdom Viridiplantae; phylum Streptophyta; class Magnoliopsida; order Asparagales; family Iridaceae; genus Iris; species Iris pallida. Next base: position 10,963 of record JANAVB010025314.1, on the reverse strand, counting down.
CTTTCTTACGCAACCAACAACAGAGTGTTCGACGCTGAAGACTTGGCAAAGGAAAGCACTACGATGCCAAGAATCGGAGATTTCGATATTCTGGACAAATTCAGCTAGGCTTACAAACGAAAGAGGCGAAGCTGGAAGAAAACAACGTTGATCCACCAAGCATGCGCCCAAATCTATACGCCCAAAGGGGTGTTTGGGCGCATAACTCAAATCAGAAAGCTTCAGTCTTCAACAGATTGGGCATCCAGGGTCATGCGCCCAAGGCTATGTGTCATGGTGCATACGGTCCGGTCTGGGCTGGCCCACGGGCCGAATTCGGCGGGCCCGACCGGGCTCGGGCCGGTCCAGGACCGGCACTTAGGTCCAAACGGGCCGGGCCAGGCCCGGCCCGGTTCAGCATGCGTAGGCCCAGCCCGGCCCACTAGACCGGACCATGGTGCAGCCAGTCCGGGCCGAACCGGTCCACGGGCCGGGCCTTGGTCGGTTCAGGCCGGTTGGGGCCGGTTTGAACCGGGCCGGCCCGGTTTTGATGGGTTTTATTTTTTTATTTTTTTCCTTAATTTATTTAACTTTTTTTATTAAATTTTTTTCAAAAAAATTTGTAATTTATTTTTTTTGCTAAATTATTTAATTTTCCTTAATTTATTTAACTTTTTTTTGTTAAATTTTTTTCAAAAAAAATTTTGTAATTTATTTTTTTGCTAAATTATTTAATTTTCCTTACTTTATTTAACTTTTTTTTTGTTAAATTATTTTCAAAATAAATTTGTAATTTATTTTTTTGCTAAATTATTTAATTTTCCTTACTTTATTTAACTTTTTTTTGTTAAATTATTTTCAAAAAAAATTTGTATTTTAATTTTGAAAAAAAATGGCAAAAGTAAAAAAAAAACATTTCTCCCTCTTCCTTTATCCGGGCTTGGGACCGGCAAATGCTTGCTTGGCATAGGCGGAGTTAAAAAATGTTTTTTTTATTTTAAAAATAAAAAATAGTTTTTGAAAGTATAAGTTAAAATTTAAAAGTATAAGTTAAAATTGAAATATTTTAAGTATAAAAGTATAAGTTTAAATTTATATACCTAATACCTTGCACCGTAGCCTCATTGTTGTTCGCCTTCATGCAATGAAAGCGATTCCAAATCCAGCTCGTAGATATCATGATCTTCATCATCTTTCTAGTTTTTGGTTCTTTTATCGGCTTTCATCCAATCTTGTACGCACACTAGTGCTTCCAAGATATCGGGCTTCAAGCGGCTCCTCCTATTGCTCAACATCCTTGAACTTGCACTAAAACAGGACTCTGATGCTACCGTAGACACCGGGACCATCAGTAGATCACGTGCTATTGTAGAAAGAACAGGAAATCTCTTGTCGTGTCTCTTCCACCATTCTAAAACGGCAAAGTGATCTGGAGTCTCATCTTCGTCTTGATAAGAATTAAGGTAAAGAGACAACTCTTAAGTAGGTTGGAAAGATTGTTTTTGTTTCTTCCTATGTAGTATGCGACCGGCTGCTGATAGCTTAGACGCCAAGGCGGAGCTACTACTAGCCCCCCCTGAGTTGGTCGGGTCGACGTTGCTCCTTCTTCGTACAGTATAACTAACCTGTCCAACGCAACTTTAACTTCTAGTTTCATGTCAGTAACATCTATACCCATATATTCTCCATATCCATCTAATAAATCCTCTACGCCATCCAATTTGATTGTAGGATCAAATATAGAAGCCAAACAATATAAAAGAGGTATGTAAGCAAATATTCATAACTCCACTTAGTTGTCCAAATTTTATGGTAAATATCGTAAAGATTCGCTTTCACCCATCATGAAAGGAAGTTCTTCACGAATAATATGTTTAGTTAATTCAGTTTTATGCCGAGCAACTGAGTAAGTAAAGTTACCCATTGAAGAAGCGGTGGTGCCAGAGCTTATTTGGGTTTGGGACGCTTGAAGTGTGTCCTTCCCGTAGCAAATGTCGTAGTGTCTGGATATGGTCCCGGTGCCACCGCCCTTCTTCCATGCGTACTGGTTGCAACATTTTTTATATTGTGCTTTGTACGGTATTGGTTCACCCTTGGCATCTAAAACAAGCGAACCATCAGGATTAGTTTCAAAAATCAAAGTAAAATATTTCCAATACTTGGACCTTTTTTTCTTTTCAGGACGTTGGGTGGAACTAGCGACTTCCGGAGGAGATGGTTGGAACCCTTCCGGAATCGGATTGGTTGCTACTTGCTCAGGTGGAATTTGAGTACCGTCAAAAAAAAGTATTAAAAATTGATAAGTCTGTCCAGCAAGATCAGGTGGGTTTGAACCTTCACTAGCCATATATAAAATAAAATAAAGTAAAACTTTGTTAGAAGAAAGTAAGGGATTGAGAGGAAGATCGGGAAGCCGTTAGAGCCAGAATGGAGTTAGGAGGGAGATCGGGAAGCCGTAGAAGCACCAGAGCACTGGGGAGGGAAAGCCGTAGAACACCATAGAGAAATGTAGAGAAATGTTTGGAATGAGTTGTGTTTGAAAAATAGGATTTTTGGCCTATTTATAGAAATTTTTCAGGGTTATTTTGGTAATTTTGGGCCCAAAATGACAAAAATGCCCCTCCCAACGTTAGAAAAACGGCTATATGGGAGGGGCATTTTCGTAAAAGACCCCCCCAAACGGTCGGCAGAATTTAAAAAAAAATTGAACAGGCCAACGGTCGGCTGGACCGGTCCAACCGGGCGGGGCTTCGGGCCGGTCCAACCGGGCCGGGCTTCGGGCCGGGCCTACAACTGTTAAAAAAAATCGGGCCGGGCTCGGGCTGGGGGGGAGGCCCGACCCGACCCGTTGGGGGTGGGGGGGACGGGCCGGTTCGGGCCTCGGACGGGCCGGGCCGGGCTGATTTGACCGCGGGCCGGTCCGGGCCTGGGCAGGGTACCGGGTAACCGGCCCAACATTCAACTTGAGCTATGTGCCTAGGCCCCACTGATCCATACTATGTGCCCACAACGAGGAGGCTCAAACATGCTGCCAAGAAGCATGCGCCCAATGCCAGTCTCCAAGGGCTATGCGCCCACAGCAAAAAGACAGGCCCCAATGCGTATAGCACGGGGACATCACAGAACTTAGGTGTGGTGGTTTTTCCTGTACGTGAACTAAGTCTGGATGCGCCAACTCTCCTTACGAACCCGCATGAAAAGCTCGGCGATGCATGCAACATGGGTTGTAAGGCAAAACGCCCTTTCGCTGACTTACGCAACATGATAAATCATAAGCGTAAAGCGAGAGAGGACATAACCATTCATAGTGCACATCCTTGCACCAGTATTGTCATCAACTGTTGCTGCTCCAAAGCAACAAGAGTGCCTCAGAGATAGTTCGTGTTTCGATGACTGTATTTCTCTGACGATGAAAGGCCGCTGTGTGTCTTATCCAACAAGGCTTCATGGGGTCCCCCTTACGGAAGCCCCAATCAAAGATGGTGGACCACGAACCCAACTTTCTCTCACAGTTCTGCGAGAAGAAGAAGACGAAGTCTACCAACAGATGGCCAGCAGGCTGTCACATCTGAAGGAGTCTATATGGGTACTCGATCGAAGGCAACATCCCGTGTAGATGATGATGACTCCCAAGCTGGGCATAGTATTCCCTCAGAGTCTGAGGCGGATGCCCTTCACACTGGGGGTAGCCTCCCAGAGGAAGATGATCTCTCCGAGTCTGACAGCGACTATCTGCCTCCCCTACCTGAAGATGAGGGACTCGTCAACTCGGAGACAGACAGTATCAGCACCAGTTGTACTATTTCCTCTGTTCATCCTCGCATGTTATCTACATACATGGCAGACGGAGGAAGACCTGAAGAAGCCAGTGATCAGACCAACAAATGGCTAGAGGGTCTCGAAACAGCATTCGCCAAGATCACTGATATGCTTACCAGTGTCATGGCGGTTCAAGCTGCTGGGGCTGTTCCTCCCCTCAATAAAACTTCTCGGCTCACGTAAGTCTGGCTCATAGAAACAACCCTCCTTCACTACAAAAGGAGTATCATTCCATTGTGTCTCCCCCAAATCTTGCAAATACTGGGGGTGGTCCTTCGCCAACGATGCCTGACAATCGTTCAGCAGCCGTTTTCCAACACCTGTTTAATCAACAGAATGCAATTGATTCCCTGGTCGCCCGTCTCGACACCATCTCACACAAAGACGAGCTTCAGAAGATGGGGATATCTTAACCTTATCCTCCTGAATGGGAGAATGCTACTTGCCCTCCTAATTACAAGCCGTTGACGCTAAATTCGTTTGACGGGTTGACTTCTCCTTGTCAACACATGACATACTTCAACACGCAGACTCTACACCTACCCAGGAATGATCCGTTCTTGTCAAAGCTGTTTATTAGCACCTTGCAGGGGGTAGCTTTCGATTGGTTCTGCAGTCTGCCTGACGGTTGTATCAATTCGTTTAAAGACTTGGAGAGGTTGATCCTCAACAGGTTTTACGAGAGTGGCATGCATGTTAGTATGTCCACCCTCATCGAGACCAAGCAAAGGAGGACTGAGTCTGTCATCGCCTTCATCGAACGCTTCAGGTGGCTAGTACTGAAGATGGCATTTGGCATACCAGACTCAGAACTTATGCATACTTGTCAACATAACTTCCTTCCTACGGTAAAGTTTTGTCTGGGTATACATAAGTATGATACATGGCCCGCTTTCATTGGGGCCGCCGATGCTGCTGAAAACGACGTTCCTAATCTGGAACTACTGGGGTTGAAAACACCCAAATCTGAAGACAAGGGCAAGCATTCTCAAACTATCCATGTCCGTGGGGGTAAAGGGAAAGAAGTCCTGAAGGTCGACACTTCCAAAGGAGCTTCCAATTCTCCGGGCGCCTCCGACAAGCCTAAGGAGACCTTCTCCTTTGACGAAGATGATGTCATTACCATTTTTCACATATTAACGAAGGATAATAAGCTGACATTACCTCCACCATGACGTCCTGTAGAGGCGAACCAACTCAACGATCCCAATTACTATCTCTATCATCAGTACGTGCATCATTCCACCAAGGATTGCATCATCCTGAAGAAGAAGATACAACAGCTTATCGATAGCCAAGTGATCAACCTCGAAGCTGAAGACAAGGTCGTATCTTCTAACATGATCTCTCTTCAGTTTAGTAACTTTTCTCCTACAGAAGTCCCAGACGGCGTGGTCCCGAACCCCAAGGCGATAATGGAAGTCATCAACCTAGCACCAGCTCGGAACTCAACCTTGGTGCCACTCACGACTGAACGTGGTGAGATCATATGGGTCCATCCGAACCTTGTGCAAGAGATGACACAGGGGGTGGTATCTCTCAAAGCAAAAAGGGGCAAGAAATAAAAGTCATGCCATATGGTGTCTTCTCTCATCTACGAGGTTCTATCTGACGAGACGCGATTGGGGAAGACTTATCTTTGGACGTACGATCCTTCACAAGAAGAAACAGTACCTTCTCAGGCTCCTGTTACCCCCACAAGCTCAGAAGTCGGCCCGTCTAAGCCTTCAACTACCGACAAAGCCAAGCAGAAGGAGATACGGTTTGACAAGTCTCTGAAGGCACCATCTCCCGAAGGCAGGGACCGGCCCTACAACTTTGATATACTGGCACAGATGGCCAATACACATGCCAGGTTGTCTCTGTTCGATCTATTGTGACTCTCCAAAGAAATACGGAAGACCTTAATGAGGCATTACTACATGCCGACTCTTATCTCGCTGAAGTCAAAGTCCCTGCTGAAGACCATGTCTCCTTTCCCCACTGCCACAGTACTATGGAAGTGGTGCCCAACATAACCTTTTTTACAGGAGGACATACTACTCAAAAATAATCGTCATGATAGACCCCTGTACTATACAGGGTATATCGGGACGATCAAGGTGGACCGCATACACATCGATCCAGGATCCTCCCTCAGCATCATTCCTAGAAGTTTGCTTCAAATTCTGGGAATCCTTCTGTAGAAGCTATCTGCAACCAATACAACTATCATGACTTTCAATGCTGGTCGAAGCCACCCGCTGGGCAAGATCCGTCTTAAGTGTCAGATCGGTGATCTCCGAACGGAGGTTTCCTGCTATGTGATCGATGCCAATGTATCATACAACGTCTTATTGGGACGTCCATGGATACACGAGAACATGATCATTCCTTCCACACTTCACCAGTGCTTCAAGTACGTCAACAGTGACGGTGTCGTGAAGACGGAGTTTGCCGATGTCGATCCTTTTAAGGGCATCGAAGCCTACTACGGAGATTCGATACTTTACCAATCTCAGCCCCCCAAGGATGATGGCAACGAAGCTGACAATGAAGCTGAAGCAAGTTCATCATCCAATGATGGTCCCCTGATTATCCGAGTCAAAGGACGTACTACTCTAAAAAGTACTCTGAAGCCTCTCACAATCTGGGTGAAAAAGAAGAGCCTTGACAAGGTCAAACCATTGACCATCACTTTCCGTAAGAACCCTGACAAGGTCAAACCTCAGGAGGAACCTGCTGAAGTCCGTCCTCCCAATCCTGAAGAATTACCCTACGTGGTGAACTTGGCCAAAACTGTGGCTCCTCTTCCAGATGATGATCCTCTCAATGAGTATATCAATAGTCATAATAATGTACCTTCAGCGGATGATGTTATCCTTGAAGAAGAACTTGCGTATTTTCTTAGTAAAGGTTTATCTTTGAATTACTTCGATGTCTATCAAACTGTAAACCACTATATAGATACGATATACGCTCTTGAGTACGGTATAGGACCACACTTCTACATGCCGGTCATGATGCCTCACATACGGGAAAAAGTTTATCCAGAAGATATCCACTACTTCATTGTTCCAGCCAGAAAGAATGATGAAGAACTAATCATCTTCGGTCGAATAATTGGCAAAAAAAAAAAGTTCGTTCCGGACTCTACTTCTCCCAAGCACAACACAGAAGCTGACTATGACTCTGGGAAAATACAACTTTTTTGGTATAGTCGGCAGGCAAAGAATATCATCCAGAACATGGATATGACATCAAAAGCGACCAGGGGCTAAATTACGACCGGGGACGACGGTTGCCAATACAACACTTTGCTCCTGCCACGACCCGCACCCACTGTAAGGGTACGAGTACGTAACAGCGCCCAGCCTACGCCGCAGTATTGGCGGTAGAACGATGTTCTAGGTCACTATCTAACCAACAACTCACGCAATTATATAAGTACTTGTCAAATCTCAACTCCGAACAGGGGACAAGTATAGAGATAATAAAATCTCAATCATAGTCTATGCACGATATGATAACACAAAAGTTTAAAACTAAGACTAAATAATAACAAGAAAACCAACTACTAAATAATAATAATCTCAAAACAATCTCAAAATAAAACATATCTCAACTTATTTACAATTCAGTTCTAAAACATAAAACTAAACCAAGTCAACTAGCTAGTCTCCCGATCACTCTGAGTGTCGAGGCCAAGGTAGCTAAACCATCTCCTGGTCCATAGTAAGTAGGACAAGTATCCTCAGGACAATCATCTGTAAAATTTTCAACAGGTTCAGTCAGGACAGGAAGGAGCACATCTCATCTAGAAAACCCAAGTAAATGACAGAGAACTATAAAGCAGTTATAAACAGTTGTATTGATGAATATGGCAGTTTATATTTAGGTGATGGTATAGAGAACAGTTGAGATACAAAGATAGTATAGTAACTAAACAAGAGAAGAATCATGGCAATGAAGACTGTAAATAGAAACTAGCTGAACTAGAGTAACATGATATAAGTCCAGACAGTAAATGTAAACAAGTGTAAAACCCAAGTAAGTCCAGACAACATGAATCTGATGCCAGGTGATTCCAGAACAATATGAGTCCAGTATAAGATGATTACAGTCAGTGATCAAGGATTCCAGGGTGAGTCCAGACTATATTCTAACAGTATATTTTAAAATACTGAGATCGATATGTAAACGGCTATAGATATCCGGCACATCACACACTCGGACGGGTGTGAGATGGCTATCATTCCAGTTTGATTCTAGCATGTGGGGTGATTCCAGAATTGGGGTATGTCTACATGTCTTACTCAAGTATTTTCCCTCCCAGCAAGTACAAGTGAATCCAGAATACGATACGAGAATTGAGATGAGTCCAGCCGAACATGATACCAGCAATGATTCCAGAATGATTTCAGTACATGATGATTCCAGTAATGATTCCAGTAATAGAGGCCAGACAAGATGGTATGTGTGTCGCATAAATGAATCCAAAATATCCATACGTGTTGTAACAGAGAATCATACAACTAACTAGAACTGAAGTACAGTATTTAACAAGTAAATAGAGAACTATCAGAGAATGTACTCGCCTGATACTCTGAAAAGAGTAGTGTAATATCACATGTCTGCACCGGAGTCACAATGTCCTAAATAGAGCAATATGGGTTACAATGTGTTTAAAATAAGGTAAATGAAGTTTACGATGCAATCTACATGATTATAGGTCAATCTAGGTCAAAGTCAACTCTGGTCCACTCTAAAGTCAAACTAGGTCAAACTAGTTAGGGTTGGGTCAACAATGGTCAACTAGTCTAGGTTAGTCAATTCTAGGTCTAAACAACTAAGTCTATGCAAATCAAGTATCCAAGATAGCTACTAACTCATAGCCTAAGTCACTTGCTAAACCAAGCACAAAACTAAACCATAAGCTAACAAGGCACACAAACTTAGTCATATAATGTATATATTATTCACATTCACATATTCATATACTAGATATATATAGGAAAGCTATATATATATATATATATAATTAATATTATATATTTATATATATATATATATATATATAATAAAACAAAAATATATATAAAAATATTATATATATATATAAAACAATATATAATATCTATATATATAATAATATATATATATATATTATAATATATATATGTTTATGAAATGGGCTGCTCCTTGGGGAGACCACGGATGGGGACCCCCTTGGTGGCTGGCCCCCTGGTGGCCGCCGCCGTGGTGGGCTGCTCCCTGGCAGCGCGGGCCGTCGGCCTCCGCCGTAGGCTTGCTTCCCCTGCCGCCTCATCCAGGCGGCGCTGCCCCCCATCCCCTGCAGCCTCCTTGCTGCCCCCAGTGTCGTCGCCCGCTCCCCCCGCGGAGTCATCCCCGACGCTCCAGGCATCCCCGCCGTCGGAGACGCCGAGTTTCGCACTCTGCCGCAGCCGCCGCAGCCACCGGCCGGTGGCGTCCACCCGTTGGAGCCATGCGAGCCATCGTTAGGCGTGGCTTCCCCTTTTTGTGCCCCCTCCCCCCCCCCCCCCCCCCCGTGCCCTCGGCCGTCGCCGCCGTCCCTGACGCCGCCGGTGCGGTCTCCTCCTCCCTACCCCCCCAGTCTCGAGGTCCCCGCTGGCTCCGTCGCCGGTAACCTCCCAACCCACCCCGTCCCTCCCAACGGTGCAGCTTCCCCCTCCTCCCCTGGCCACCCGCCCCCTGCGGTGGCCCAACTCCGCCTCCCTCCCTCAGTCCCCCGGCTGAGCCTCCCGGCCACACCCCTGTGCCGAGTCCCTCCCTTCCAGCCTCCGCCCCTCCTGGCGGCAGCGCCCTCTCCCTGGCTCCAGTTTTCCACCCCTCGAGGGGCCTGGCGGACTCGCGCGCGTGCTCGGTTCCCCCTCCCCGGCGCAGAGCGGACGTCCGGCTTTGTCTCCCCTGCCCCCCCTCTTCGAGACGCCCCCCCAACCTCTACGGCATCCGGCGATCTTTCCGCGTCATGTCGGGCGGTCCCCTCTAATGAGCGGCGCTCCGCGGAGGTCGACCTTCCAGCTCCCTCCCCCCCCCCGCCTCCCACCCTCCCTTCCGCTCCCCAGTTCCTCTTCCCTCCCGGCGCCCCCCCCCCCCCCCGCCCAGCGCCCTCCCGGCTGGAGCCTCGGCTCGCCTCACCTCCTTCCCTGCGGCGGCGCATCGCCCGCCCTGCCCACTTCGGCCTCCCTGGCCCTCTCCCCCGCCCCCCGGCCACCCCTTCGCCGGAGCTCCCCCTCTCCGTTCTCCCTCCCCCTCCCTCGGCCTCTCTTCCTCATCCCCTCCAGATCGCCGGCAGCTGCTGGCGGTCCTCCCCCTGGCCGCAGCCGACCCCCCATCGTCGGCGGTTACCCCCCGGCTCCGCACTGCCCGCCGGAGCGTCCGACTTCGATTGGCGCGCTGGGCGGGGCCCGAATGCCCATCGCGGCCTGCGCCCCGCTTCGGGCTGCGCGCCCCATCTTTGGGCAGTGCGCCCTGCACACCTCGGGCAGTGCCCGCCACGTCACCCCTCTCTTTCAAATTTTGAATTATCCCATTCAAAATTTGTATTCCAGAGGGCAAAAAAAAAAAAAAATCAAATCCTGGCTGTGTGCCCACCCCCCCCGAGCGCCCACACCCGCCAACCCTCTTTGATTTCTAATTTCGAAATTTTTGAAATTTCTTAATTTACCTATGTATTTTCTACTTTGCTTATCAGGTCTTTTGTGTGTTTCGGACCTTGTTGACCAGAGCCCGTTTTGTGTTTGTAGGCTCTGTCACCTCTTGTAATGCTCTTTTTGAGCCCCTTTATTTTCAATAAAATATCTTTGTCAATATATATATATAGATATATATAATATATATATATATATATATATATATATATATATATATATATATTAATAAGGAGAGGTAAAAGAGTAAGTGAGTGTTTGGCATGTGTGTTTGCATAAAAAAAAAAAAAAAAAATATATATTATAATATATATATTATATATTATATATATATATATATATATATATTAATATATATATATTAAATATTATCTATATTAAAATATATATATATTAAATATATATATATTTATATATTATTTTAATATATATATATACATATATATAATATATATATATATTATATATATAAAATATATATATATATATATATA
>JANAVB010025313.1:0-84053 GCA_029216955.1 Iris pallida | reverse complement strand
CTCCTCCTCCCCCCCTCCTTCGACCCCTCATCGGCTTCGACTCGGCGACAGACTCCGCCGCTTCGCCCCCGATCCCCTCTTCCGTCGCCACGAGCTGGGGGATGGTGGTGGTGGAGAGTCTGCCGCGACCTAGCCCTAGGCCTCCTCCCCCCTCATTCGACCGACGGATCGGCTTCGACGCCGGCGACAGCCTCCGCCGCTTCGCCCCCGATCCCCTCTTCCGCCGCCACGACCACCATCGCCGGCGGTGATCTGATTCGACACCATCGCCGCGGCAGCAAAAGACACCATCGCCGGCGGCAGCAGACACCATCCTCTGTTGGACACGAGCATAGACAACTGTAATTTCTAAAAATAAATTACCAAACACATTTTCCTACTTTTTGTGTTTTAAAATCATTTTGATAAAAGTAATCAAAAACAAACTCAAATTTTCTCTACTCAAAAACAACTTTATAACTTACTTTCAGAAAAGTGTTTCCAGAAAGAAATTTCAGAAAGCATATCCAAACGGACCCTACTAACATGTGAACAAGGGCGACCTCTCTACTCCAACTTATCTAACACTAGATTTGGAATTATCTATTATAGGCAATTTCTATTTTTTTTTCTTAGAAAATAGTTAATAATTATTTGGTAACAAAGACTTGTTTAAAAAATCAAAAGTCCTTCAAGAGCAGCCTCCAACCTGCTATCAAAAATGTTTTTGTTATTAGTTTTTGAAATGCAGTAACAATTTCAAATTAAAGCTAAACATGTGAAATCTTTGACAACCGAAAAATAGGAATATCCATTTTTCAGTTTAATTTCTTTTTGTTGTTATCGATCCACATAAGTGGTTTAGTCTCTTAGTCCTTCAACGGCATATGATACAAAAATGTCATTGTCCATTGCTCTACCAAAATTGATGAAGGGAACATTTACTGGCATTACCTGTGAAATCACTCCAAAGTTACAAAAAATATTCAAAATTTCAGACCATCAAATAAAGGAGAATTAAAATTCATGGTGAGTCCGACTAATTGAATAATTTCTCCTAATTAAGATTGTTGGTTCCACAAGTTATTTTCGAACCGAGTACTCCGCGGGTCCGGACTGGGCTCATATTTCGAACCGGACTGGTAGCTCGGCCCGGTTTGACCGCGGGATTAGGCCGGTTAAACCCGGTCGTGCTAGTCCGGCCCGGCCTGGCCAGGTTTGACCGCGGGTTTGGGCCGGTTAAACCCGGTCGGCCGGTCCGGACCGATTTTTTATTTTTTTTGACCGTTTGAATCCCAAAAAGACCGAAATGCCCTCATTTTGAGGGCTATTTTTTGACTGTTTAATGTCAAAATACCCTTATAACAACTTTATTTTGATTGTATAATAGGTCATTTTGCACCAAAATAAATCTATAAATCCAAAATTCATGAAAATTATACACAAATATTTCTTCCCCCTCTTACAAAATATACAAGCTTATCAATTTCTGGGGTTTGAAATAACAAGTTTCTGGATTTTGAAATGCAACTTTCTGGAGGCCAAACTGCAGTGCTCTTGAGGCTCTTACTTTTGCGAAATTTCTTGGAGTTCAATATTTCTTCTCTCAAGTTAACGTTCCAAGTAATTTTAATTTTACAGAATATTTATTTTATGTTGGATTTTTCTCTCTCTTTCTCTTTGTCGGTAGATAATAATTTTCTCTTCTTTTCTTAAAAAATAATTTTTAAAATATAGATGCCACTGGTTCTATCCTTCTTGAGTTTGATTCAAATAAAACGGAAATTTTCACCTAAAGCACTGATAGTATATTAAATTGTATAGGAAGCACAACCTTTCAAAAATTTCCAAGGAAGGCATTAGAACGCCCATCCGAATGGCGTTTTGCCTATTTTATTATTATTTTTTAAATCTACTGACGGTTTCGGAGGATTAGACGGACGGCGTTAAGTGGGAATAATTTAATGACAGAAAGATTTGGATGAGCTGACATCATGTGAGGACTCAACGCAAACACTTTCTGTCATTCTTACATGTCATCCAAATATCAGCTCTTTTTTTTTTTTGCGAATCTGCGTCCAATCCGTGGGTCCAATCCGTCAAGTCGTCAGAGAATCTGTCAGGCAAAACGCCCATCGTAAGGGCGTTTTCCATTTAATTATTTTTTCCCGCCAAAGTCGCTTTTACGTCGCTTTCACGTACTTTATCCGCGAATCTGCGCTCGGCAGTTGATGTGAACCTACTATCTATCACTGCATAACGTTCAAAAATATAGGTAGTAGCTAACGTTCAAAATAGGATAGGTAACGTTCTTATAACGGATAGATTTTTACCTTATATAGGAATTTCAATTTCGAAGAAGAAGCAGCTCTCATTAACCTCTTCATTTTCTCCCACTTCTCTTCTTCTTCTCTTCTTCTCTTCTTCTTCTTCTTCTTCTATTGCAGACAGAAAGACAGAAGAGAAAGAACAGAAGCTTACAGAAAGACAGAAGAGAAAGAAAGACAAAGCTTTTCTTCGATCCTACTCTTTGGAAGCTGCTTTCAACTTTCATTTCCAACATCTATTCGTTAGCTACAAGTTTGTAACGATGGATCAAAATTTAACAATTATTTGCAATCATGGAGGTATACTAGATGGATTGTCTTATCAAGGAGGTAGTACTCATCTAATTTCTACTTATTATAATATCACATTAGGCGGTTTACGTATATTATTTGAACGGTTTTCCATTACTTATGAATTTACCATAAGTTGGTTTTTTACAGATACTTTTTTAGTAGTAGTGAAGAAGCATGGAATTTTGTTGTTCAAAATTGTCTAGGTTCATCTTGTATTAAGATTTACGTTAATCCCTCAGTATCAAGTACTAGGACAAATATCATTTCCAGTAGTCAACGTTTTTGTAATAACCCAGATCAATTTGGTGTCGGCCCTAGCGCTACAAACCAAATTGAAGAGAACGTTGAGACTGAAAATAGGGATATTGACGATGAAAATGGTGATGATTTAGTAGAAGATTTAGATTATTATTTGTCAAATGATGATAATTTAGATTCTTCCACTTCCGAATTATTTGTTGGTAAATCATTTAATTCTCCATATGAATTTAGAAATTTTATTAGTGACCTAGCAAATAGATATAATTTTAGTTGTTCATCTAAACATAATAATCCCCATAGAATTGTATATACTTGTGATTCTCCAAATTGTTGTTGGGAGTATGCTAGAGCCGTCGGCAACGGTAATACTTTTGAAATTCGTACATTTGAAGCAAGGCATTCATGTTCAGGTGGATTTACAGGAGGACATCCACTGGCTACTACCGCATGGATAAGAAATAAATAATTGGTAAAATTAGAGATGACAACCCTTATAGTCCAGCCCACATTGTGTGTGATATACTTAGAGACCATCGTTTGCATATTACATATTTCAAAGCTTGGAGAGCTAAGGAACTTGCATTGTCAGAAATTAACGGTAGTTACATTGATGCGTATGGTGTAGATATGGATTTACAATTATGGAAACCAATCCCGGAAGCAAATGTTTTCTAAAAACAGTAGGAAATAATGTATTTCAAAGGATTTTTATTTGTTTCAAAGCTTGTATGGATGGTTTTCTAAGCGGTTGTTTACCTGTTATTAGCATTAATGCTACTTTTCTTACATCTAGATATCAAGGTAACTTATTTGTTGCATGTGCTCATGATCCAAACTACCAATTATATCTCATTACTTATTGTGTTGCTGAAAAAGAAATACTGATTCATGGACGTGGTTTTTAAACTGTTTGAAAATGTCTTTTGAAATTTTTTTTGAACGATGGGATAGTATTTCATTTATATCAAATAAGCAGAAAGGATTAATTCGTGGAATGCGAGAAATTTTTCCAAACTCTCCCCATTTTTTTTGCATCCAACACTTCAAGCAAAATATGAAAGGTCATTTTCCTGGTTCGGGTTCGCGAAAATATCTAGAATGGTTAGATAAACTTGCCCGATCTCATAATGAGGTTGATGCGAATGAGTGGTTCGAAAGAATAAAATCAGCAGATATAAATGTTTTCAATTGGCTTGTAGGTTCAAATAATGAAAATCGTATTTTCTCGCACTGGATCACTGCTTATGCACCATGTCCACGATTAGATATCAACACATCAAATATTGCTGAATGTTTTAATGGTTGGATAAAAAGTTTGCGTGATAAACCGATAACAACTTTGCTTGATGGTATTAGAGCTAAAATTATAACATTGCATGACAAGCATCGAACAAATGCTGAAAATATGCATACAGACTTTTGTCCAAGAATGCTTAAGACTATGACACGTATCATGAGAGAGGCACACCATTTGCAGTTGTTGCGTTTTGATAATTTATTATTTGAAATATTTGATCATGCAACAAGTAGATGCTATGTGGTTCAGCTAGACCGTAAATGTTGCACATGTGGTCGGTGGCAACATACTCTATTACCATGTGTACATGCTTGTTATGCTTGTCATTCATCCAACTTTACAGTGGAAAGTTTTTATCCTGTTGAATTTTCAGTTACAACACTTAGAAGTGTATATTTGCTACGTATGGAATCAATTCCATCCCCCTACACTCCTCAAAGTGAATTGGTAAGAGGTCAAATCGGAGTACCACTTGTTGGACGCAGAGCTGGAAGACCGAAGAAGAACCGTATTATGACGCGAGAGCCGACGACAAGGGATCTCCATTGCACGATTTGTGGCGGGATAGGACAGAACAAAAGAACATGCACAAATCAACCAATGCAGTAATTATTGTAACTTGAGTGATTGTATTTGTAGTGTTTTTTTTTATTATTTTTAGTGTTTATTGTAATTTGCCTAATAATGATATAGTTTGAAGTGTAGGTTTAATTTAATTTTCTTTCAAATTTCTTAGTCGTTTCAGTTTTGTCCAATCTGTATATGTCATTTAACTGAATCCATGTTGGCTGCAACCAAATTTTTTTTGTTGAGTGAATTTTAATAATGTTTTATTTGATCTATGTTGGCAAATCTTGCAACCAACATTTTCGACACACTGTAAACTAAAAATTATTTCTCCTCAATATGGTTCACATGATCACAGTATATAACCAGAGGGACAAGTTGATGAAGTAGGAGTGTGCAATATGGTTCACATGATCACAGTAATAACATATGGTTCACATGATCACAGTAAATAACATAAACTCCCTTCATACATAATTTATTATTTGAAATAACATCAACTCCCTTCATACATGATTTCTCAAAGAAATAAAATAAACTACCCGCCTCTATCATCCCTTCTATAGTCTCTGCGGTCTACTTGCCTTAGACCTAGCCTTCTTCTTCTTTCCTCAGTGACCTCCGGTGGCTCCTCCACTTGTGAAGGTAGCACTGATGGGGTCGAATAAAATTGGCTACTTGGATCAAGATGGCTTGGACCAAACAATGAATACCTCGTCGTCTCCTTGTAATAATTCCAATCAAAGGCATGAGAAGTGCCATGCGGCGTGCCCTCATAACTCTGGGATGCTCCATGATAACTCTGGGATGCCCCCTCATAACTATCCGAGGTATCAGCATGAGGACGTGAGGGGCCTGCATAAGGATCTGAGATACCAGCGTAAGGATATGAGGGGCCTGCATAGGATCTGAGGTACCAGCGTAAGGATGTGAGGGGCCTGTATAAGGATCTGAGGTACTAGCGTAAGGATGTGAGGGGCCTTCGGCATCATCTGCAGAACGTGCATGTGACTTGGTCGTACGGGGATGTGCGTGTCTCTGCCTGACAATACCTATGGGGTGATCGGTCGGGACATCCAACGGTACAAAATCGGGTTCGAGGGACTGGCGTAGATATTCTAAAGTATCCCCAAACATCCCAGTTGGATCGGCACCGGAGACTTGGGACATCTGGGTCATGCACGTCCACCTAAATATTATAATACATACTGAATTAATGTTGTAAAGTTAACCAAAATTACCATGATATTATATGTAGAAATATAGTCTAATACCGCTAATTCTACACGTCCCCTGTGCTCACACAGGCTCCGATCATCTATAGCTCGTGCTTCGAACCGTGGCTCTTCAAATTGATATCTTCGATTTTGCATTAGCGGACGTCCATACCAACGTACAAAATCTTCGTTACCTGCCACTATAAGATATCAACAAAGTATGAGGGCATGAAAAGAACACCTTATAATTTTTTCAAATATAAATTAAGTATTCTATAACTTACTATCTACAATCGATGTCATAATTTCAGACATGTGTTCTACGCCATGCGTGCTAAATCTGGAATACCAACCAACAAGAAAGTGGGCCGTCCGGTCTTCTATATTAGCTTTGGAAATGCTAGAAGGTAGAGGATCAAAGGTATCATCTGTTTCAGTCCAAACTGTCGCATTACACGATCAGCCAGATGAAACATGGTATTTTCGTTGAACATAATATAATATCGATGGAGACTCAAGCCCCTTGTACTGTTTATTACACCTTCTGGTACACTTTGGGGTTGCCAGAATACCTACGTAACGTTGAACAAGTAAATTGAGACATGCACAAAAATTTACATTTAAGAACTCAAGTAAATATGGGGGGTTATTAATATACTAACATCAAACCGGTTAATGTGTCAAATTGATTCCGGTAAATGGATACAGCTTTGTGGACAACATGCTGGTAATCTATATTTTTAGTGTTCCACTTAAGGCCTGCTGGATATACTCGTTGTTCACTATATATGGTAAGTGGCCTACCAATAGCAAAGTGCTCGAAACTCCAGAACTACAAAAAAAATTTGTATGAAAGTATCAATAGTGTTAGACATCCAAAATTACTTTTAGCTGTTTATAAAAATGTTCTACCAGCAATATAAATATACCTGTATAAGTGTTAGACATCCAAAAATATTTTTGGCTGTTTTTCCTCCTGAAATCTTAGTCACGAATGATGTCATCTAGTGATATAAATGTGCTAATACTGCTACACCCCATGCGTGCTTTGTGCGCGTACCCAAATCTTGAAAAAATAGTAGCAGTCGGACGTTGATCATATTCCCGTTGCGTCGGAAAATTATAATGCACCACAGAGACATAACAAATAAGCTCTTGTACAATAAATCACCTGAAAAATAACAAAATTAAACTCTTAATATGAACTAAATTAAATAAAATTTAATTTTTAGTGTACAAAATTACCCGTAAATCATCGACAACAACTGTCGTATCGCCGATGCGATCAAGATGCATGAAAGTAGACCGAAGCCAAGTTAGTCTAACAGTGCTCCGACCTCCTATATCAGATGGTGGCCCCACATCGAGGTATGACCTAATGATATTAGAAACATTGTGTCCCTCGTAAAAGTATATAGGGTAACCCTCGATAGGTAATCCTAGAATCTGTGCTGTGTCAGCTAAAGTGATGGTCATCTCGCCAAAAGGTAGCTGAAATGTGTTGCGTGTTGGCCACCATCGTCCAACTAGGCTCAATATCAGGTCCATGTCATGGCGTTTAATACGTATAGCGTCAATAAAATCAAAATCGAACGACGCTACCAGGGCCTTTTGGGCTGCAGACAACTCCCATGATCCTCGCCACTCACCTTGCTCACGTAATTTAACTTCAGGATAATCATAGCGCTGTAATATATATATTACATTATTAGTACAATTTAATAAAATTAACAAGAAAATTTAATTACCTAAAATTTAGTTTACCTCTCCCGAAAATACTAGTTTAGAAACGTGCGATTCTCGTTCATGTTTAATGAATGGAGTTGTCGGACCACCGGATATTTTTCCATCATTTTGAGTAGCCATCTGTAATAATCGTTACAATTTTGTTAAGATCTATAATATTATCTACATATAAAAATATTGTAAGGGACATAATCAAACATTAACCAACTTAAAAATAGCAAGTAAATAATTTTCGAAATAAATTCATATTACCAGTTAACAAAGGAGTATTTTTTCTTGCTTTGTTCCTACTCTTCCTTCTTTCGTTTGCTTCTCCTCCTCCTCCTCTTCTTCTGAAAAACTCATTTCTCTTGTTCTCCTTTTATTCACTCCACAATGCTGTTCAAGCAGCTACAATCCGATCTCCAATGTTCCAACACAGTCTCCAAAACTAAATAAAGCTGCAACCAAATAAAGCTGCATCAAATGGCAGCGAGCACAGCATGGCAGCGAATGCATGCAGCGGCGCGGCAGCCGAGGCGTGCCAGGAGACAGGACGCGACAGCCGAGACGTGGCAGCAAATGCATGCAGCGAGCGCAGCGCATGCATGCAGCGCGCGTGGCTGCTCGTGGGCGCGTGGAAGCGAAGCAGCGGGCGCGTGGCAGCGAAGCAGGTAAGCTGGACGCAGCCAGGTAAGCTGGAAACGCCCATCCGAAGGGTGTTTCCCTTATTTTAATATTTTTTTTCGGACACGACGACCGAGAGAATCTCTGTTCAGCGGTCTCGGGAGCCGACGCAGTAAGCAGGAAACGCCCATCCGAAGGGCGTTTCCCTTATTTTTGTATTTTTTTGGACGCGGCGACCGACACTACCAAAATTTGTCGATTTAACGACGGCCATATCCGTCGCCCGTCCGTCGGGAATTTGTATTAGCGACCGATCACTGACGGGTCTTGGCCAAAATAATCCGTCGGCAATCAGCTCGTCGCTAATAACGGTCCGTCGCTACGTAGTCATCAAGCGACGGAATAGCAACGGCTTTTCGACTTCACAATACGAAGCATTAGCGACGACTTTCTGACCGGCTTTCGTCCATTTCAGGTATTAAATACTGAACTGTGTAGACACTAGCGACGTAGTGGTCCGTCGGTAAACCGTCGTAATAGTGTATCAGAGTGTATCGTTCCGTCGTTATTTTGCCGATCGCCGTCGCTAACAAAGGACGGATTAGCGACGGCATACTGACGGATTATCCGTCGACCATGTTCTGGAAATGCTTGGCATTTCCAGAACCATGGCGACGGATGAGTCGTCGCTATTCCGTCGATCACCGTCGCTAACAAAGGATGGTTTAGCGACGGAATACTGACGAATTCCGTCGACCATATTCTGGAAATGCTTGGTATTTCCAGAACCATGGCGACGGATACGTCGTCGCCATTCCGTCGAACTATATACCACCAGAACGTTGCCGACGGATATTCCGTCGACCACCCGTCGCTACCTGAAAATATTTTCAAATCTGTGAAACCCAGAATTTAGATTTAATGGATTTATAATTTATTAAATCATTATATATTTATTATTATTATACTGTGGGTTCGAAATTATTTTCAAAATAAAAAAAAAATGGTTTTTGGTTGCTGACCTGACCCGAGCCCGGACCCAGTTTGAACCCGTTCCCTATTAGGGGCCCTAAACTATTATTTCGGTGTATGTACATATTTTTGTATATGCTTTGGGTTTTGGATTTTTCCTAAGCTACCCGAACCTACCCGACTCGATCCGCTGGAGAACACTTTCCTCACGATTTGGTCTTCCCATTCTCAGCTCACTCTCCTTCTTCCTCTCCCCTACTTTCCCTCTCTCCTCCTTTCCCTCCCCCTCTTTCTCCCCACTTCCTCTTAACTTCCTCACTCCATTCCCTTTCTCACCCCACACTCCTCCTCCAGAACCCCTTCTCAGGAGCCCTACTCGAGCCAGCCCGGCCACCCTAGGCTGAGCCTCCCCTCCGCCACGCCAGCTTCCCGTGCTCCACTGCACCCGACCCGCCTCCCCGCGGTCACCCCCAACTCCGGCCGACCCCGATCTCCCCGCCCAGCCGCGCCCCTTTGCCCCGATCCCGCTCGGCCGCCGCCCCGAGCGCTCCTCGGCATCCCCCAGCCGGCCGCCCCTCTCAGCCGGTGGTCAGCCGCCGACCAGTGCCCTAGGCCGACCCCCATCCGGCCAGCTCCCCACTTCCGCTCCCAGCTGCCCGTGTCCCGAGAAGTTTTTCGGATTCTGCTGTCCGATTCGTTCCCAGGCGTTCTCGTGCTTTCCGCGGTCCCGGATCCCGTTGTCCAGCGCAGCCATGCCCCGGCGAGGCGCTGTCCCGAGCCGATCCACTGTCTACGTGTTCCTTTTTATCTATTATTATCATCTGAGAGCTCTAGCCGAGCAACCCAAGGTATAATTCCTTTGTCCCGTTCCATTTTCGGTAGTCGATGATGAGAATTGGTCCCCGATTCCCTCCCGGGAATTCGATTTTGGGTCGACGTAGTGATTTCGGATTTTTTTCGGAGACGTTTCTGTGATGTTTTTATGGTTGGTTTGGATATTCGGAATTTTGGGATTTCCGATTAGGCTTCGAAAATGTTTTCTGTTAATATATATATTTTTTTAAATAAATGTGTTCCCTGGTTTGGGGATAAATATTTTGGGTGTTTTGGCGCATTTTCCCAGTATTGGGTTGTCCTAAATATAGAGGGAATGCTGCCCAAATTTTTTATAAAAACTTTATAATTGAATTTCAAATCATTTTTCGGTAATAATTTATTAATTGGATTTTTGGGCGACGATCGTACCGGTCCATGGGCCCTAGCGAAATGCAAATGAAACCGGTCAGGCCGGACGTTGAGGCATTAGCTAAAAATAGTGACGATTGGACCAAGTCTGAGACTCCTAAGATTTAATTTAAATTATTTATTAGTTTTTGTTTTCAGTATTTAGAATATGGGACATTTTCAGAGCTAACTAGTTTTTCTCTAATTTCATTTATGTAAAGTTTGTAAGGGCATAAGCCCAGTTTTCTACTTTATTTCCTTGTGGACTTGTATTATGTATATTAGGATTTTTCCTTTATTTTTGGATGATTTTATCGTTTTCGTAATTAGGTACTTCGTGACAAAATGGCTAATAAATATTTTGTATAAATTAATAAGGATTTTTACGATAAAATAACTTGAATAAAATATTGATAGTTAACAAAACCCACGTTTTATCATTGAAAGAAAATAGTTTTATACGTATAATATTAAAAATACAAAGTTTTGCGAATTAACCGGTAACGACAATTTTTCCAAGTAAACCAGAAACTGGCTATCAACTAAATGAGAACCAACGTAGTACGCGTCGTAAACCGTTAGCAGTAGATTAAATAAACAAACTTAAAACTTGACTAGGACCTGCTACTAGAATTGCAATAGCACACCTAGCTCGGTTTCACAATGGTTCTAAGTCAAGTTCTCAACTGTAGGATCTCGAAGACGAACTTGACTTCCTCCTCGGTACCAACTTGTCCCTACTCCAGTCTTACAAATCGAGGCAAGTTACGGTTATATTATTCTGCATTTTAATTAGTAATTGTTATCTTGCATGTTTAAACCACATTGTTACACGGAACTCTCTCCTAGAGTATTGATTGATTGACTGCGGGATATTGGCGAAGTAGTGTAGTGTCTATGACCAATACCCCAAATAATTAATGAATGTATTAGCTTACCCCTCTTACACACGGGGATAAGCCATATCGTATCGCTAGGATACAAGTGTACAACCCAAGCCGGTCATAGTCATTATCTACTCAAATCACATTGTTTTCTACCGTGTAGAATTGTAGGAAAATATTGTATTTCAAATTGTTTAAAATTGCAAATTTCTATTATTATTGAAATGTTGGATATATACTCGTACTTGCTCCCTCCTGACTGGAGACCCAATATTTTAGGTGTCACTGATGATTGCTGAGCTATAGCACAATAGCTACTATGACCCAGTACCATATTTGCTGTGTTACCGGAGACCCCTTGGAGGACGCAGATCTTGAGGCTGACGAGACAACCATTCTAGCTAGTTGTCGTTTTAATTCGAGTTTCTTTTATTAGATTTTTTGTAGACTTGAATTCAGTATTTCCTTTCAGCACTTTTAATTTCAGATGTATTCCATTTTGTTGATTAATAAAAGTTTTAAAGTTCCCGTATATAAATGTTGTGACAAATGTTTAGATGTTGTTGTGATTACCTGCAATAAAATAGCTTACTGCCGCGTCTCACAACGGTGCAGGCTGGGCATGATCCGGTTCGACCCAACAAGTTGGGATCAGGTCGTGACATGTTTTTAGTGGTGGCCCATGCAGGTCTTTCTCAACAACAACTTAGTAGAACACCTCTAGAACATTTAGAACACTAGAACATTAATTTATCATAACATAGGACCGAATTATATTATAAATAAATATTTTGGTTGTTAGACTGGTAGGCTACCTTGCTTATGTTTGCCTCCTAAACCTTTCAGACTATGACTAGAGGAAAGACAACCCGTTCTAGTCCTGCTGATGACAAGGTGTTATCTCCTGATCACACCCCTCTTTCTCAGGCCCGTTCCAACCCTTCTCCTTTGCAGCTCATCAATCCCCCCTTTGCTGCACAAGTCCCGAGCACAGCTCATACTACAGCCGAACCTATTCCGCCCACGATAATTTCACCATCTCCTGTTATGATAGTTACTCCTGTCGCCCCACCAGTACCAGCAGACACCTCCCAAATGGTTGCCCTATTTTAAGGAATCCTGGAGTCCCAGAAGGCCAAGCCGAGGCCCAGCAGAAACAGATTGATATCACGAGAGATGTTATGAAGGATTTAATGACGTAGCCTTAGCTATCTTAAATCGAGTTGGTACGGAACCTCACCCTAGGAGGGATACCCCTGAATCTATATATTTGGGTCCCATCAAGTACTCTACTTTCCGACAGTCATGTCGTAAGAAGCTATTGGCTTGTGCCTACTGCAAGAGGCATGGTCATCTAGCCAATAGTTGTCGCAAGAGATTGGGACAATGTTTGGCATGTGGATCCGCTGAACATCGGGTAAAGGACTGCCCCTTATCTTTCCATCGTACCAGAGCACCTATCCCAGCAACACCTGCTACGCCGCAACCTAGGGACTCTCTTCCTATCGAGCAGACCTTGCCCCTACACCCACTCAGAAATATGATGCAGACTCGAGGATCATAGAAGAAGATGAAGCAGTTGGAGACTGCTCGTGCAAGAGCCAGAGCCATGAAGACTAGTACCTAGAACTGCTGAGTAGTATTATCTATTGTTATAAGAAGTTGTAACAGGATGTCCTTAGAATAATCATGAGAGTCTTGCTGTAATTCTCCAATATGAATAAAATTCTTGGTTACACCTTTATGGTAGATACCTTTCCCAAAGTCTTTCCCTACGATATAATTTCTGAAAATTGTAATCTTAATGAGAAGGTATGTAAGACGGTATTTATCAAGGATATATTGGTGATTAAGAATTGGAAGAATAGAATTTTGGAATACCCAGATATTAGTTAGTACTTATAACATTTGGGAGTGATAACGACATAAGGAGTAATTTTGACCTTAACCAGTTTAGGCCGACTGTATGATGGTATATGTTACTACATATTTTATTTCCTAGATTTTTGTATCTTTTAGCGTCCCATGATTTTCGGGAATTATTTTCTTCCCATATCTTTAACAGATTTTTAGCATCCCTTAGGATCTATATTTTTTTCGCTATTTATGGACCAATATTAGAACTCTTCAATCTCCTTTGTCAGCAAACCTATTTTTTCAAACTTCTCCACTAGTCGATCAAATCTTATTTTCTATCTTTATTTGGAATCCAGACTCGTTCGCTATTAGAGTTTCTAATTCTAATAAACCCTTATCTATCCGAGTACTTCTACGACTAGCGTATCCAACCATTCGCCTTAACCTCATTTTAATTGACTTTCTCGGAACTAATCCTGAACCAAATTCTTCTGGAACTATAAAGCTCAAGGTTAATTATTACCAAAAGAATTGGTTCAGCTTAGTTAGTTTGATTTCCCTAAAAGATATTTTCAAAAATACTTTCAATACTGATTGTTATCTCCTAGGTTATTCCAATATTTTATTTTGATCCCTCACTCAACCTGAAACCCTACTCTCTCTATGCAACTTCTTGATCAATTCAAGGCCTAGACAGCTTTTAAACTCAATGCTTGAGTATCATGAAGTACAACGGCAGAGAATTGATTCTATCCTATTATTAAATCTTCTTTAAATCATTGAAAAACTTTTAAATTGTTGAACCATCCCCTTGTTGGCTTTACTAAACCATTTTAACCTGACTTCCTTGAATCCATAAAGACATACTTCTTTTGTGTCAACCCTACTTACCCATCACATTCTCAAAACTTTCTTGGATAAGAAATTATTTCTTCAAATAATTTTGGTAAACGTCTGTATCCTTTAAGTGATTTGTCGGAATATTCTCATTGGCTTCTTCAACTCAACTCAAAGCTCTGATCTTCTACCTTATCCTGTCATACTCAAGTTTGATCAATTTCTTCAAAATCAAATCTCTTAAATCTCAAGAGCACTGGAACACATATTTATCTGATAAATTTTCTTGAAACCAGAAGAACATACACCTACATCTTTTCCTATCATGATTAGAACCTTAGAACTCGTTTGAATTTTTCGGAAACTCCTTTGAAATTCTTATGGATAAGTTTGGAAAATATTCCGTGACCTAATATGACTTCGCACATTGCATTATAGTCAATTGTCTGAATTATGGAAACTGCGAGTTTACTGCAGCCAATTGCCACTGGCGAGGCAAAAGACTCTAAAGTTGAAGTATTTCAGGTGTTCATAGGTTTTCGGATATTATTGTGACTATGTCCTAAATGCACCATGTTGATCTTCTATGTTTTAGCCATGAAATGGATAAAGTAAAGATTACTCGGTAACCTAAAATTATTCAAGTTATTGGGTCAAAAATTCACTGCATCAGGTGCACTCTGGCGAGGCATGAATTTGAGACAAAGTGACTTCAAACATATTTGGTTTCCGAATATTATTCAGACTATATTCATACCATGGTTGTCTTTTGCACCATCAAATCATTCTGATTTTTTTTGCCTGATTAGAGGATTTACATTTCTAGCGGTTGTCTCCATTTCCAGAAATCTCTTGTCACAACCAGAAAGAAAAGATTCCCTATAAAATTCTACTTGATTTTCCTAGAACTTATTAGGACCATATCAATCTCTATTGGCTCAATTCCTTTCAAGTTTCCATTTTTAGGATGTTGCATATTTTTGTGGGTAGTTATATATTTTTGCAGCTATGTAAAGTTGGTTGATAGTTATATGTGGGAAAACCTAGATAGTCACCTAGCAACCTTATTGCATTAATCTGATAAAAGCACACTTAGGGGATCGATTTTATTCTAATGAGATTAGATAGCTAAGGGTACCAAAGGGTAGCATGGCAAGGCACAAAAGCAAGTTAGTCTAGAGAGAATTATAAATTGTGGTTCATTTAGGAATGAATCATTAGTGGAGCATATTAGTACTTGGGTATTGGATTTGGTGAATGAAAGAAGGTGATGATTTGAATTGTATGATTTGGGAAAATAAGTTATGGCAGGATGGGAGGAGCCGTAGAGGATCAAGGGTGATGATGGTAAGAGCTAGTAATTATGACGTACAAGTAATTGATGGAGCGTACGTTGCAAGCAATATGGAATTGCATCGCTTAGTAGATATCGAATCGACTAGCAAGATGAAGAAGTTTAGATCCTACCCGAAGATTATAGGTACTGATGCAAAGAGGAAGTTCGCACACCATTCGGTGGCTGACAATTCAGAAATAGAAGCAAAATTTTAATTATGGGCTATGACTGTGTTTCTAAGGAGGAAAGACTGTTGATTCGAAGGAAGTGCATGAATTGATCAAATTAGACTATCTAGAGGTTGTCAACATTACTAAGAGACAGTAAAGGAAGCTTTGGTCTACATGTAGAGATTTTGATCATTCTCTAGTAGTACCTTCTGAATTTCGAGGACGAAATTTCCTAAGGAGAAAAGATTGTGAAACCCAGAATTTAGATTTAATGAATTTGTAATTTATTAAATTATTATTATATTTACTATTATTATACTGTGGGTTCAAAATTATTTTCAAAATATAAAAAAAAAATTGGTTTTTGGTTGCTGACCTGACCCGAGCCCGGACCCAGTTTGAACCCGTTCCCTATTAGGGGCCCTAAACTATTATTTCGGTGTATGTACATATTTGTGTATATGCTTTGGGTTTTGAATTTTTCATAAGCTACCCGAACCTACCCGACTCGATCCGCTGGAGAACACTTTCCTCACGATTTGGTCTTCCCATTCTCAGCTCACTCTCCTTCTTCCTCTCCCCTACTTTCCCACTCCTCCTTTCATTTCCTCTCCCTCTTTCTCCCCACTTCCTCTTAACTTCCTCACTCCATTCCCTTCCCCACCCCACACTCCTCCTCCAGAACCCCTTCTCAGGAGCCCTACTCGAGCCAGCCCGGCCACCCTAGGCCGAGCCTCCCCTCCGCCCGACGCCAGCTTCCCGGGCTCTACCGCACCCGACCCGGCCTCCCCGCGGTCACCCCCAACTCGGGCCGACCCCGATCTCCCCCCCAGCCGCGCCCCTTTGCCCCGATCCCGCTCGGCTGCCGCCCCGAGCGCTCCTCGGCATCCACCCCAGCCGGCCGCCCCTCTCAGCCGGTGGTCAGCCGCCGACCAGTGCCCTAGGCCGACCCCCATCCGGCCAGCTCCCCACTTCCGCTCCCAGCTGCCCGTGTCCCGAGAAGTTTTCCGGATTCTGCTGTCCGGTTCGTTCCCAGGCGTTCTCGTGCTTTCCGCGGTCCCGGATCCCGTTGTCCAGCGCAGCCATGCCCCGGCGAGGCGCTGTCCCGAGCCGATCCACTGTCTACGTGTTCCTTTTTATCTATTATTATCATCTGAGAGCTCTAGCCGAGCAACCCAAGGTATAATTCCTTTGTTCCGTTCCATTTTCGGTAGTCGATGACGAGAATTGGTCCCCGATTCCCTCCCGGGAATTCGGTTTTGGGTCGACGTAGTGATTTCGGATTTTTTTCGGAGACGTTTCTGTGATGTTTTTATGGTTGGTTTGGATATTCGGAATTTCGGGATTTCCGATTAGGCTTCGGAAATGTTTTCTGTTAATATATATTATTTTTTCTAAATAAATGTGTTCCCTGGTTTGGGGATAAATATTTTGGGTGTTTTGGCGCATTTTTCCAGTATTGGGTTGTCCCAAATTAGAGGGAATGCTGCCCAAATTTTTTATAAAAACTTTATAAATGAATTTCAAATCAGTTTTTGGTAATAATTTATTAATTGGATTTTTGGACGACGATCGTACCGGTCCATGGGCCCTAGCGAAATGTAAACGAAACCGATCAGGCCGGACGTTGAGGCATTAGCTAAAAATAGTGACGATTGAACCAAGTCTGAGACTCCTAAGATTTAATTTAAATTATTTATTAGTTTTTGTTTTCAGTATTTAGAATATGGGACATTTTCAGAGCTAACTAGTTTTCCTCTAATTTCATTTATGTAAAGTTTGTAAGGGCATAAGCCCAGTTTTCTACTTTATTTCGCTGTGGACTTGTATTGTGTAGATTAGGATTTTTCTTTTATTTTCTGGATGGTTTTATCGTTTTCGTAATTAGGCGCTTCGTGACAAAATGGCTAACAAATATTTATAAATTAATAAGGATTTTTTACGATAAAATAACTTGAATAAAATATTGATAGTTAACAAAACCCATGTTTTATCATTGAAAGAAAATGTAGTTTTATACGTATAATATTAAAAATACAAACTTTTGCGAATTAACCGATAACGACAATTTTTCCAAGTAAACCAGAAACTGGCTATCCAACTAAATGAGAACCAACGTAGTACGCGTCGTAAACCGTTAGCAGTAGATTAAATAAACAAACTTAAAACTTGACTAGGACCTGCTACTAGAAATTGCAACTAGCACACCTAGCTCGGTTTCACAATGGTTCTAAGTCAAGTTCTCAACTGTAGGATCTCGAAGACGAACTTGACTTCCTCCTCGGTACCAACTTGCCCCTACTCCAGTCTTACAAATCGAGGCAAGTTACGGTTATATTATTCTTCATTTTAATTAGTAATTGTTATCTTGCATGTTTAAACCACATTGTTACACGGAACTCTCTCCTAGAGTATTGATTGATTGACTGCGGGATATTGGAGAAGTAGTGTAGTGTCTATGACCAATACCCCAAATAATTAATGTATTAGCTTACCCCTCTTACACACAGGGATAAGCCATATCGTATCGCTAGGATACAAGTGTATAACCCAAGCCGGTCATAGTCATTATCTACTCAAATCACATTGTTTTCTACCGTGTAGAATTGTAGGAAAATATTGTATTTCAAATTGTTTAAAATTGCAAATTTCTATTATTACTTGAAATATTGGATATATACTCGTACTTGCTCCCTCCTGACTGGAGACCCAATATTTTAGGTGTCACTGATGATTGCTGAGCTATAGCACAATAGCTACTATGACCCAGTACCATATTCTGCTGTGTTACCGGAGACCCCTTGGAGGACGCAGATCCTGAGGCTGACGAGACAGCCATTCTAGCTAGTTGTCGTTTTAATTCGAGTTTCTTTTATTGGAATTTTTTTGTAGACTAGAATTCAGTATTTTCTTTCAGCACTTTCAATTTCAGATGTATTCCATTTTGTTGATTAATAAAAGTTTTAAAGTTCCCGTATATAATGTTGTGACAAATGTTTAGATGTTGTTGTGATTACCTGCAATAAAATAGCTTACTGCCGCCGTCTCACAACGGTGCAGGCTGGGCATGATCCGGTTCGACCCAACAAGTTGGGATCGGGTCGTGACAAAATCTCCAGTTAGCGACGGATATGCCGTCGAACAGTAGTCGAAAACTGGAAATATCCGTCGCTAACTGGTCACTAGTCCGTCGCTAAATGAGATTTTTTTAAAAAAAAAAATTGCAGCACTTTCCCTGTTCGCAAAAATATGCATAAACCAAACCAATATAATGCACACCAATTATCCAATAATCACATAGACCAAATATATAATGCACAGCAATTATCCAAGAATCACATAGACCAAATATGCACATACGAATTTAATGCATACCAATTATCCAAGAATCATGTAGACCAAACCAAATTAATATAAAATAGACATCAATTATCCTGAAGAGTAACCTAATATCTCGTTATAATCCGATCATAGCACAAATATTCCAAAATTCCCACAAATATTCCAAAATTTCCACAAATATTCCAAAACACATAGAAAAATCGACTTTGGCCTCATCAAAGACCACAAGTCAGATGATGAATCCTCACAGCCAGGGATCATAGTTGCGTTGAGGCATGTACCATTCTATCAGCCACTTTGCATACGAAGGCTCAATCTGGTTGAGGTCTTCTGTAGGGACAGGAGGGTCGGTCCCGATGCTACTACTCTCTGACGGTGGCTCCTCCTTAACTTCAACCTTGGGAGCAATCTCTTCCATGATGGTCATCGGTTCTTCCTTGACCTCGACCTTTGGTAACACCTCCTCCTTAACAGTCACCGGCTCTTGTTTGACGACGGGGACTTCCTCCGTGTCGACCTCCAAGGGTTTCTTGCCTCGGCCCCTTCCTCGACTAGCAGCACCACCTCGGCGAGTCCTAGGAGCCATCTCTCTAACAACAGAAATTTTCATATAGGGTAAAGAAATTTACTCAAATTATAAAAGTTGTGACGTTGGTTTTTTGCATTCATCATCATTAGAGGGAGCACTGGAAAAGTTGTGACGTTGGTAGCATGAGAGAGTAAAAATCGGTATCACAAGACTAACAGAATTACTATATAATCATGTACTCACCAATAACCGGATGTAACTGGAGTTGTTGGGCCTATCGTGCAGTAATTGGTGGATCCGCTGGCATAGGCCGGATGTACTTAGTATCTAGTGACCAGATTAGTATCGGTCTATCAGTTTGGTATAGGACGTATCAGATTGGTATTGGCCTTAAAAAAATTGGTATCCTCCTATATCCGATATGTACATGTATCGGCCGTATAGCTAGGATTCATATTGGCCTTATCGATTTGGTATCGGTCATATCCGATAGGTATCGGCCGTGTTGGATTAGTATAGACCATTTCGGATTAGTATCGTGAAAGGTTTAGTAACAACTGTACTTGGATTTCTCTCTTTTCGAGCTAGAATACCATTGCAAGAGAGTCACCAGATCGTGATTGGCCAGTTACAGTAACATACATGCTTCCTTTTCCATCAGGAAAAGCAAGATTAAAAAGGAAGTATGTATGTTCTGTAACTGGCCAGCTACGCTCTCGTGACTCTCTTGCAATGGTAATCTAGCTCTAGAAGAGAGAAATCTAAGTACAGTTGTTACTAAACCTTCCACGATACTAATCCAAAATGGTCTATACTAGTCCAACACGGCCGATACCTATCGGATATGACCGATACCAAATCGATAAGGCCAATATGAATCCTAGCTATACGGCCGATACATATCGGATATGACGATACCAATTCGCTAAGACCAATACCAACCGATACGGCCCATACCAAAACGATAGATCGATACTAATCCGATACGGTCAATACTTATAAGTACCTACGGTCCAGGAGGTTGATCCGCTAGTACATCCATGTACGATCAACGAAGTAACGATCCATTTCAATTTGGATGTAAAAATCTGTATCGTAAGACAAACTAAATATAATCAGTTCTATTTCATATGCTTAATTGCCAAGTATGGGAACGAATGGCTCAGGACACAACCCAAAATCATTCTAGCATACATTAGTGTGAATCATCTATGTTCTGTACATATGGTGTAGTATATGTTCTTATCGTATCTAGTATCTGAAGAATGTAACAGAATCAAGATGAACTCACATAATGTAATACTAAGACATCATCTACTACTATATAAGATATAGTGATACGTTGTCATATCATCATTGCCGAGGGATGAGGGTCGGAGGACAAATACCGCTCGAGTGAGCCAAAGGCATGCAGCCACTTCCCTCCCTCCATTCACCCTCTCGCTCTCTCATGCTATCAACGTCACAACTTTTCCACCTCAAGTTCTGATCAAGCATCTTCCTTCTCTCTCCTCCATGGCTCTGGACTCATCTGCTCCTCCCTACTTCCCTTCTTCTTATTTGACTCTCTCAGCCACATATGATATCCACCTCAAGTGTAGAGTCGGGGGAGAAAAAGTGGGCAGGAAGAGGAGGAGGAAGCAGCAGAGCCGGCGGCATGACCCGGAGGAAGTACATAGGTTTTCTTCAACATCCGCAGGAGAACTATAAAGATATATCTTTTTACAACATATCACCTTGTCAAAGACCCTTAATGTGATAACCATGTTACCGCGGTGTTGGAAGACTAACATGTCATAATTTTCTAAGCCGTGTGTTTTGTCATAATCCTCCAAACTCTTTCCTGCTATGTAGAGGAAAGAGTTTGGAGGATTATGTCAAAACACACGGCTTAGAAAATTATGACATGTTAGTCTTCCAACACCGCGGTAACATGGTTGTCACATTAAGGGTCTTTGACAAGGTGACATGTTGTGAAAAGATATATCCTTGTAGTTCTCCTACGGATGTTGAAGAAAATATATGTACTTCCTCCGGGTCATGCCGCCGGCTGTGCTGCTTCCCCCTCCTCTTCCTGCCCACTTCTTCTTCCCAGACTCTACACTTGAGGTGGATATCATATGTGGCTGAGAGAGTCAAATAAGAAGAAAGAAAGTAGGGAGGAGCAGATGGGTCCAGAGCCATGGATGAGAGGAGAAGGAAGATGCTTGATCAGAACGGATGGCTCAGAACACAACCCAAAATTCATTCTAGTATACATTAGTATGAATCATCTATGTTCTGTACATATGGTGTAGTATATGTTCTTATCGTATCTGGTATCTGAAGGATATAATAGAATCAAGATGAACTCACATAATGTAATACTAAAACATCATCTACTACTATATAAGATATAGTGATAGGTTGTCGTATCATCATTGCCGAGGGATGAGGGTCGGAGGACAGTCAACTTTATCTACGGCTACATAGTTTCTGCCTCGCCAGTCGAATGTCTGCAGGGACTATGTCCTGATCACCATGTCGTACCGTAGATTAATGCAAATGGAGCTGGAAATATCCGTCGCTAACCGGTCACTAGTCCGTCGCTAACTGAGATTTTTTGAAAAAAAATTACAGCACTTTCCCTGTTTACAAAAATATGCATAAACCAAACCAATATATAATGCACACCAATTATCCAACAATCACATAGACCAAATATATAATACACACCAATTATCCAAGAATCACATAGACCAAATATGCACATACGAATTTAATGCACACCAATTATCCAAGAATCATATAGACCAAACCAAATTAATATAAAATAGACATCAATTATCCTGAAGAGTAACCTAATATCCGTCATTATAATTTGATTTATCTCCAAGTGTGAGAACGGATGGCTCAGAACACAACCCAAAATTTATTCTAGCATACATTAGTGTGAATCATCTATGTTCTGTACATATGGTGTAGTATATGTTCTTATCGTATCTAGTATCTGAAGAATGTAATAGAATCAAGATGAACTCATATAATGTAATACTAAAACATCATCTACTACTATATAAGATATAGTGATAGGTTGTCGTATCATCATTGCCGAGGGATGAGGGTCGGAGGACAGTCAACTTTATCTACGGCTACATAATTTCTGCCTCGCCAGTCGAATGGCTGCAGGGACTATGTCCTGATCACCATGTCGTACCGTAGATTAATGCAAATGGAGATGGAGCCAAAATACAGAAACCAAAATACAAAATATAGAATCCAATCCCTGGGTTCGCCGAAAATACAAAACACAGTTCTAATTCATATGTATTTTAAGTGTGAGAACTGATGGCTCAGAACACAACCCAACCGGAGAGGATACTCTGAGAGATCCATCTGAGTAGGACGTATACTCTGAGAGATCACCTTTACAAGAATGATATCAGTAGTGGAATTAAGTGTTGGAGGAGATATTATCAGAGTATACATCCTACTCAGATGGGTCTCTCACCGTTACTATTTTTTTCTGACAGCATGGTGGATGTGCTCCGTCAACAGATTCTTGTTCCGAGCCAAAATATTATCCCGGAGCTCAAGTGGACATCCTTCGTGTAGAGCTCGAGTGACAGGTTCCTGACAGCATGGTGGTCTCCTTTGTCAAAGTATCCGTGCTCGTCCCACAACCAATGTGGGATGAGCACGGATACTTTGACAAAGGAGACCACCATGCTGTCAGGAACCT
The DNA here is from genome assembly GCA_029216955.1 of Iris pallida. NCBI lineage: Eukaryota > Viridiplantae > Streptophyta > Magnoliopsida > Asparagales > Iridaceae > Iris > Iris pallida. Next base: position 60,887 of record JANAVB010025313.1, on the reverse strand, counting down.
CTCACTCGAGCTCTACACGAAGGATGTCCACTTGAGCTTCGGGACAAAGTTTTGGCTCGGAGCAAGAATCTGTTGAGGAAGCACATCCACCATGCTGTCAGAAAAAAATATTAACGGTGAGAGACCCATCTGAGTAGGACGTATACTCTGATAATATCTCCTCCAACACTCAATCCCACTACTGATATCATTCTTATAAAGGTGATCTCTCAGAGTATACGTCCTACTCAGATGGATCTCTCAGAGTATCCTCTCTGGTTGGTTGTCGTATCATCATCGCCGAGGGATGAGGGTCGTAGGACAGTCAACTTCATCTACGGATATATTTTTTGCCTCGCCAGTCGAATGGCTGTAGGGACTATGTCCTGATTACCATGTCGAAGTCCAATACAATCCATAGATTGACACAGTACTAATTCATATATGTAGTCCAATACAAATAGTCTAATACAAAAATAACCCAATACAAATAGTCCAATACAAATAAGTACTAATAGCTAATGAGAACCACGCAGCTCATGCAAACGCTCAGTGATATGATCATGCAACCACCTCGAATAAGCGGGATCTTTGGCGTGAGGAGAGATGTAGTCCCTTGCAAGTGCTGCATAAATAGAACTCCCGGTCTCACTAGCTACCGGTGCTGGATGAATAGAACTCCCGGTCTCACTAGCTACCGGTGCCACTTCCTCCTTAACTGTAGGAGGAGCCACCTCAGCATTCACTGTTTCCCTCAAACGACGTGCCGCTCCTCGGGTCATGGGTGCCATCTGGTAAGATCGATATTCACAAATAATATAATTGTAACATAAGCAAGCTAACTAAAGGAACCATCATGTAATTTGAGTACATTTTCGAAAGCAGATAAAGTACAGAAAATTTGATTTTTTGCCAAGTGTGAGAACGGATGGCTCAGAACACAACCCAAGATTCATTCTAGCATACATTAGTATGAATCATCTATGTTCTGTACATATGGTGTAGTATATGTTCTTATCGTATCTAGTATCTGAAGAATGTAACAGAATTAAGATGAACTCACATAATGTAATACTAAGACATCTACTACTATATAAGATATAGTGATAGGTTGCCGTATCATCATTGCTGAGGGATGAGGGTCGGAGGACAGTCAACTTTATCTACGGCTACATAGTTTTTGCCTCGCCAGTCGAATGGCTGCAGGGACTATGTTTTGATCACCATGTCGTACCGTAGATTAATACAAATAGAGCTGGAGCTGGAGCCAGAATACAGTACTACTTCACCATGTCGTACCATTTTACTCTCTCACTCTCTCTCCTCCCCCCTCCGGCGCTCTCACTCTCTCCGGCGCTCTCACACTACTAATTCCTATATGTTTTAAGTGTGAGAACGGATGGCTCAGAATACAACCCAAAATTTATTCTAGCATACATTAGTGTGAATCATCTATGTTCTGTACATATGGTGTAGTAATGTTCTTATCGTATCTAGTATCTGAAGGATATAACAGAATCAAGATGAACTCACATAATGTAATACTACATCATCTACTACTATATAAGATATAGTGATAGGTTGTCGTATCATCATTGCCGAGGGATGAGGGTCGGAGGACAGTCAACTTTATCTACGGATACATAGTTTCTGCCTCGCCAGTCGAATGGCTGCAGGGACTATGTCCTGATTACCATGTCGTACCGTAGATTAATACAAATGGAGCTGGAAATATCCGTTGCTAACCGGTCACTAGTCCGTCGCTAACTGAGATTGTCACATACATATATGTATATCACAGTTAGATGTATAGATATATACATATATATAGAGCACACAACTGATACACTCTAAGGGTCGGTTTTCCAGGAAAAATTTCACTTATTCAGTGACTTTGGTGAAGCGAATGTCCCAAGGATATTCTTAACAAAGAAGGCAGATGAAGAACTCGCACTGTCCTTGAGACAGCGAACATATACACCAAGAATCCAAACCCCATATTCATATTTACTAATCCAAACACCACCAAACTAATGGATAACACCAAATATGGATAACACATTATTTAGCCAATATATAAACTCAGATGAATTTGAGAAGCAAAGCCCCCCACCGCCCCGACCAAAGCCCGCCGTGTCACGCCCCGACCCGGAATCACCCGAATCATCGTCCTCACAGGGGGCGTGATGCAGCACGAGCCTGGAGTTGCGCTCGTGCAAGGCAAGATGACAAGTTCTCAAATGGTTATCTTTTGATTCGATATTTACAACGATAGGAAAACATAGTATACGAAACAATTCTCTTTATTGATATTCGAAACTGAGATTACAAAGGCTTTCGATAGCCTAACAATATATGCCAGATTGGCTACAACACTCAGGTTCTCTCTTGCCCACAAAGGATTTCACCGTTCCATACATCATGCCTTCTATATCTCGGCCGCATCAATCCAGTTGCATAGTCCGAGCGTCAATGCGATCGCACGCTTTAATACGCTTCGACATTTCCGAGCCTCAACGTGTTCAAGCAACGCTTCGCCGCGAGCCTTCCATTCCCTGCACCCTGCATGAAGCTGGTGGAGGATCAGTACGTTCATTCTCGCATGTACTGAAGCAAAGATCATCTTTCCAAACCGACATTTTAATATTTATGTTGAATCATGCAACTTAGCTTATGATCTTGCTATGTTCTCCTTAGGGTCAATTTCATGGCATATTCGAAAGCGTAAAGCATGTTATCATAGCAAGCATGTTATCGAATTGAATAGACAAGCAAGCATTCTCGTGTTTGATTCGTGGCGCGACTTACCAAGTCGACGCACTCGCCCTTGCACCGACGCAAGGTGAATGCGCCTATCTGCATTCCCTGTCATGTTATAAGTGCCTTCTATTCGGATCCATCCATGCAGGATACGTATACCTTGCACTTCCAAACCCATCGCCCTTAACTATATGAAGGTCACTTGCTTGTCAAGCTAGAATGGACTTATATTTATCGAATCGAATATGTAAGACGACAGTCACTCAGTTATGGTTGCTAACCACACACGATCCGAGAACCCCCGAAGTACTCGTGTAAGTGGCTTATCACATTCACTAGACAGGCGCTACCCGTTTAGTCGAAGTGCACCAACAATACCGATTATCACAGTCCCTCCTAGGCCGAACGGTCCCAGCGCCCTGGTGATCACGTTCGAGGAAAGAAACACCCATGCACGGGCAATAGTCTTTAAGTCCATTTGACCATGCAACGAATCTTATATTTCATACAACCAAGCAAGTTCGCTGATCTCTATTTCAATTGGCGCAATGCCTCAATGTTCACATCGAACGCCCAAAGGCCATGAACATTTCGAAGGCACCATGCCGCGTCGACAGTTATGCCATATCCGTGCCACAACTGTTCTTCTCGTCGCAACGACGCCATCTTTTGTAAGTATTTTACAGCTGCGCATATTCGCCGTCTTTTGTGATCTCGTGCTTGTAGGCACGTTTCGACCGTATTTCAAATGTTCTATAACTTAGCATTCAATGTTCGGGGCTTGCGCGCTAGGGCGCTCGCCTATTGTCTTTCAATGTTCTAGCCGTTCTAACTCGTGCGCGAAGGCACGGTATGGTTCGTGCACTAAGGCACTCGCCGATTACAGTTATCCCATATTCTTGCTGCTTACGCACCGAGGCACTCGCCTTAGCGATATCCAATGTTCCATAGCGACTCGTGCATATGATGCACATTTCATTTTGATTGTTCTAACTTAGTGTTCGACTCACACTATGATTTATCCCGATCGGACCACGCCCGTGGCGTCGATAGGTTATCTTAGCATACAATGATATATTTGACTTATCGAATGAAGGAGTAAAAAGAAGTTAATCCTCCCCCTTGAGTCGATTCGCCTTCGTCGTTTCGTCGAGCCGATGCGGCTCGATTCCCTAACTTTGTTGCACAGCCACTCTCCTGACTTAGCCATTCGAGCACTTCGTACTTCAATGAGTTATCCGTCCGATTTGGCTTATCGTGCCCAAGTCTCGGCCCGTCGTAAGGCGACGATTTGATTTTGCGGACCCCTTACTAAATATTTCCAAAGATCGACCTCTAATATTTTGTGTCAAAGTTTAACCTGCACACGAAACCAACTAAAATCAATACTTGCATCGATTCAGACTTGCGCCTTGGTCGATTCGATTTCTTAGAATCTTCGAGCCGATTCAACGCACTCATCCTTCGGGGCAATGCGGCGCTTCGCATCGATTCACTCGATGCATTCTTTGGGACAAGGCAACTCTTCGCATCGACATAGTCCGATGCATTACTCGGGTCGACGTAACTCTTCGCATCGACTTAGTTCGATGCGTTGCTCGGGATAACGTAACTCTCGTATCGATACGCATCGATACTTAATCGGGTCAACGTAACTCTTCGAGTCAACGACTCAGCATAATGCACCGTGCGGAGCGGGGCATTACAGAATATACCACTCAAAACAAGGTTCGTCCCGAACCGAATCCAATACTAAATTTCTAAGGGTTTCATTAGATCGCTCCACGATCTCATCTCACTATCGTTTGGATCGTACAACTTAGTTTAGAATCATACACATATTTTAGGCGTCCCACCAATATATGCATTTCAGCCAAGCTCAGTTGTAAGATATCGGAACAACACTAACATGTAACTTCTCATTCTCAATCACTTACCATCTCGAATTTCCAATCGGACTTGGCTCTATTACTTGTTCTCGCAATTCTAGCGCACATGCATATTGATACATACATGATCGTCCAACAAAATCAAGGCACATGATGCAATTCAAAAATCACATTTCTCACTTTGTATGTTTCATCGGGACTATCAATTCTACGCGTCGTGTCAAGCCGTCGCACATCCGATCACAACGAGTCTCCGCAACGCCTTGCGTTCGAATTCGCCACCCAACTATTTCCGAAGTCTGGCTATGCAACTTATCTCGATATGATTTCTTTATCAACATTTGGGACTACGCCCGCTAGGTAACTTACCTAGTACCGTGCTTAACTTCTCCTTACGCAAGTTTAAATTGACATTGCACAAAGGCCACAATCTATCCGACACGAAAGTTTACATCAAGGCGATGGTGCTCAAGACGACGATCGCCTTGACACGAAGGTCTTTTACGATGCGTCTTACGTTCGATTCCTAACGAGTAGGAATTCACTAGCCAAATTCCCAAATTATCCGTCTCGCAACATCGAACATAATTTCGATTCACGCAAGCTCAATTGCAAGGTGAATCCGAATCTAATGACATGCCTCGTAGATCATTCCTTTATCGTTCCCTCTTGTGCATAGCACGTTTCTCGCAATCGTCTACTCGCATCACCAAGTTCGTTGGCGAATTTCTCGTTCGATCGTCAACCAACATAACCATTCAAGTATCCATCCGACGAATACTCAAAATCTATCTATATCATTCTCAATCGAAAGTTGTTCCAACAATTCTCGATTGCCTAGACTTATCGTCAACATGCATCGCGTTAATTTGTTATCGATGTAATTCCATATGCGATATCGCATGGGTCATCTTACGGTCTGCAGCATTCAATTTAATTTGGCGGTCAAGTCTTCTAGGGTCAGCTGCCCCGAAGCTACGCTCGATAATTGTGGATCATCACCGAAGGACAGTGTACTACGAACCATGCTATATCTTATTTCGGAGCCAAATCACGTTCTGACGATTCTATACGACTATCCAAATTTCCGAACAAAACCATTTCTATCGGCACAATCTTAGCGCAACTATCCTCCGAGTAAGGTCGTGCACTCCGTCGTTGATTCTGCTATTCATGACGCGTCTACTCGCAATGAGTTCGAGTCTATCTTATTTCGCGATCGACACACGAGATGCTATACGCATCGAGCAATCGTCGATGACTTATAGTCTCGCCCTGATTAATCACAAAATTTACGATCAACCAAGTTCGTTCATTCTCGTATCGTTACTTACAAAATTTCATAGCGCGAGGCACACTCTATTTTGTATTCTCACATCGTTTACGTTTCCTTACGTATCGATCTCGATACGCCGTACCCATTTCGATAACGTAAGGGTCAACTTTGAATCCGTTTCAACGTCAACTTAGCTCGTATCGCATACATCCAAGTTCGTAACAAACTTTTCCATACGCATCGACTCGTTTTCCGATTCCCGCATCCTGCTATACTTTGATAGCGTAACTGAGTTACCGATTATCCAACATCGAACCCTCAAGTCATACGATCTCGCCCTCTAAGTTTCGTTTGTTTTCAGTCGTAAAATGAGTTTCGCCGTAACGTAACCAACTATTTCTTAGGCACGATTACTCCCGTCAACCAATTCTTCACCGAAGTCGCATATCGTGCGATTCGATTACAATTCGCATCGCCCCATATTTCTATCGAAATTGTAAATCGTGCGATTCGATTCGCCTAGCCAAACATTCCTATCGAGATCGCAAGTCGTGCGATTCGATTCGCCTCGCCCAACATTTTTATCGAGCTCGCAAGTCGTGCGGTTTGATTTTTAACGTTTCGAATTTCCTATTTCGTCGATCCGATTGTTACCTCAAGGCATAATCGTTCCGCTAGTTCCCGTCATTCGACTGACACATAAATTTTCAATCGACGTAATCGTTCAATGTTACAAGTCCCGCCTTACCGTTCTAAGCGATCATCGAAGAACACTTGCATCAACATGCCGTCGTACAAATTCTCAATCGTGTCTCGGTGCTATCCCGTCCGTTGCGGACAAACCTTCCGCAATTTTCACAATACGTCGATACAATTCACCGCACAAATGGTATTACATATACCACTCAGAATCGAGCCATTCATTGCATCGGTGGTATGCCATATACCACCCAGAATTCAAGTTACTTCCGTCGCAACGTACTCCTTACGAACCAACGATCTCTTCCGACTCACGATTTCTGCAGTGATCGTGCTCGATCACAACCGTAACTCTGATTAATCAAAATCTGACGCAACTCGGCCAATGCGTTCATTTGCCAACACAAGCTCGGTGCGCAACCGAACCGATTTTCGTTTCTCGATTTATAACGTTTGTTTTCTTCCGTTGCAACTTGTGCAAAAATTCATTCTCGATATCCGTTGCACTTCGTGCAGCGATTACTTTGATACGCGTTGCACCACGTGCAACAATTTTACTTCCGATACGCATTGCACCTCGTGCAACGATTTCACTTCCGATATTTACCGCATCTCGTACAACGATTTCCTTTCAATACGCATTGCACATCGTGCAATGATTTTATTTCTGACATTCAAAGTCAATGCTCAAATCCGTTCAACACATTCGATATCAACTTTCACTTTCTTTTCAACGCATCATTTACAATCAACGCATGGCAATTGCTGCAGCAACATTCCACGACTTTTATTGTATCGATGCAACCAACATTTCTCGTATCGTTCGTTGCAACCAACGAATATCTCGAATTACAATTCATGACGTGTTGCATCCCGCGGCAACAAATCTTTGAATTCACATCTCACAACTTGTTGCACTTACAGCAACAAACATTTCCCGACTTTTCCCACGAACACCATGTAATTTCCAAACAACACGCGGCAAAATTACATGGTTTGTATTAGACTTATTGTATGGAACATCCAGTGCGGCATCGAGTAGAGTCAAGAGTGATTTCGATTGGTGGTGGGCAACATTTTGGAATTGAAATGAAGCAAACGTCCAGAGGAAATTGAGCCTAGAGCTCTGATACCAATTTGTCACGCCCCGACCCGGAATCACCCGAATCATCGTCCTCACAGGGGGCGTGATGCCGCACGAGCCTGGAGTTGCGCTCGTGCAAGGTAAGATGACAAGTTCTCAAATTGTTATCTTTTGATTCGATATTTACAACGATAGGAAAACAGAGTATACGAAACAATTCTCTTTATTGATATTCGAAACTGAGATTACAAAGGCTTTCGATTGCCTAACAATATATGCCAGATTGGCTACAATACTCAGGTTCTCTCTTGCCCACAAAGGATTTCACCGTTCCATACATCATGCCTTCTATATCTCGGCCGCATCAATCTAGTTGCATAGACCGAGAGTCAATGCGATCGCACGCTTTAATACGCTTCGGCATTTTCGAGCCTCAACGCGTTCAAGCAACGCTTCGCCGTGAGCCTTCCATTCCCTGCACCCTGCATGAAGCTGGTGGGGGATCAGTACGTTCGTCCTCACATGTACTGAAGCAAAGATCATCTTTCCAAACCGACATTTTAATATTTATGTTGAATCATGCAACTTAGCTTATGATCTTGCTATGTTCTCCTTAGGGTCAATTTCATGGCATATTCGAAAGCGTAAAGCACGTTATCATAGCAAGCATGTTATCGAATTGAATAGGCAAGCAAGCATTCTCGTGTTTGATTCGTGGCACGACTTACCAAGTCGACGCACTCGTCCTTGCACCGACGCAAGGTGAATACGCCTATCTGCATTCCCTGTCATGTTATAAGTGCCTTCTATTCGGATCCATCTATGCAGGATACGTATACCTTGCACTTCCAAACCCATCACCCTTAACTATATGAAGGTCACTAGCTTGTCAAGCTAGAATGGACTTATATTTATCGAATCGAATATGTAAGACGACAGTCACTCAGTTATGGTTGCTAACCACACACGATCCGAGGACCCCCGAAGTACTCGTATAAGTGGCTTATCACATTCACTAGACAGGCGCTACCCGTTTAGTCGAAGTGCACCAACAATACCGATTATCATAGTCCCTCCTAGGCCGAACGGTCCCAGCGCCCTGGTGATCACTTTCGAGGGAAGAAACACCCATGCACGGGCAATAGTCTTTAAGTCCATTTGACCATGCAACGAATCTTATATTTCATACAACCAAGCAAGTTCGCTTATCTCTATTTCAATTGGCGCAACGCCTCAATGTTCACGTCGAACGCCCAAAGGCCATGAACATTTCGAAGGCACCATGCCGCGTCGACAGTTATGCCATATCCGTGCCACAACTGTTCTTCTCGTCGCAACGACGCCATCTTTTGTAAGTATTTTGCAGCTACGCATATTCGCCGTCTTTTGTGATCTCGTGCTTGTAGGCACGTTTCGACCGTATTTCAAATGTTCTATAACTTAGCATTCAATGTTCGGGGCTTGCGCGCTAGGGCGCTCGCCTATTGTCTTTCAATGTTCTAGCCGTTCTAACTCGTGCGCGAAGGCACGGTATGGTTCGTGCACTAAGGCACTCGCCGATTACAGTTATCCCATATTCTTGCTGCTTACGCACCGAGACGCTCGCCTTAGCGATATCCAATGTTCCATAGCGACTCGTGCATATGATGCATGTTTCATTTCGATTGTTCTAACTTAGTGTTCGACTCACACTATAATTTATCCCGATCGGACCACGTCCGTGGCGTCGATAGGTTATCTTAGCATACAATGATATATTTGACTTATCGAATGAAGGAGTAAAAGAAGTCAATCCTCCCACCTTGAGTCGATTCACCTTCGTCGTTTCGTCGAGCCAATGCGGCTCGATTCCCTAACTTTGTTGCACGGCCACTCTCCTGACTTAGCCATTCGAGCACTTCGTACTTCAATGAGTTATCCGTCCGATTTGCCTTAGCGTGCCCAAGTCTCGGCCCGTCGCAAGGCGACGATTTGATTTCGCGGACCCCTTACTAAATATTTCCAAAGATCGACCTCTAATATTTCGCATCAAAGTTTAACCTGCACACGAAACCAACTAAAATCAATACTTGCATCGATTCGGACTTGCGCCTTGGTCGATTCGATTTCTTAGAATCTTCGAGCCGATTCAACGCACTCATCCTTCGGGGCAACGCGGCGCTTCGCATCGATTCACTCGATGCATTCTTTGGGACAAGGCAACTCTTCGCATCGACATAGTCCGATGCATTACTCGGGTCGACGTAACTCTTCGCATCGACTTAGTTCGATGCATTGCTCGGACAACGTAACTCTCGTATCGATACGCATCGATACTTAATCGGGTCAACGCAACTCTTCGAGTCAACGACTCAGCATAATGCACCGTGCGGAGCGGGGCATTACACGCCGCCCCAAGCCCGCCGTCCAGTAGTTCGGTTGCATATATATGAAGAGTGCTTATGGCTGTGAGTCGGTTGCATATACCCCCGACGCCCCCGCCCCAAGCCAGCCGCCCAGCCCCCGACGCTCCCGTCCCAAGCCCGCCGCCCAGCCCCCGACGCCCCCGCCCCAAGCCCGCCGCCCAGCCCCCGACGCCCCCGCCCCAAGCCCGCCGCCCAGCCCCCGCCCCAAGCCCGCCGCCCCCGCTGTCCCTACGACACCGCGAGAGAGAGAGAGAGAGAGAGAGAGAGGGGGGATTACCTTCGGGAGAGAGAGGAGAGGACGCCGACGCCGATCACCGAAGCCGCGTAGAGAGAGAGAGAGAGAGAGAAAGAGAGAGAGTGAATTTGGAGGAAATGTGAAAAGTTTTTTCCGCCGTTTCAATTTAAGTCTGGAACGTATATGTAGCGACGGACTAGCGACGGATTTTTGTCCGTCGTCCGTTAGTCGCTATTTTTGATACTTGCCGACTGAATATCCGTCGCTACGTAGTCGGAGAATTGTCCCGCCAATTCTCCACACAATTTCCGCCAAATAATCGACTGCATAGCGACGGCTGACTATCCGTTGCTATATCTCCGACGCCCTAGCGACGGATGTGCGACCTTTCCTTCCCGTAAAAATAAAATAAAAAATGTAACGGCTTGTCGTCGGTAATCCGTCGGCTAGTTGCCACAAAGCCGTCGCTAATGCCGACGAAAAATTTCCGTCGCTAAGTTTCGGTCGCTAATTTACTGTATTTTGGTAGTGCGAGAGAATCTTTATTCAGAAGAAAACGCCCTTCTGATGGGCGTTTTCCATTTTTTATAAAAAAAATTTCTTTTCCGGGAGGCGCGGCGACCGATGGAATGACAGATCAGACGAAAACGTCCTTCGGATGGGCATTTTCCATATTTTATATATATATTTTTTTTAAGGGGACGCGGCACCCTAGAGAATTACAGGTCAGCTGAAAACACCCTTCTGATGGGCGTTTTCCTTATTTTAAAATTTTTTTTTCTTAATTTCTCTTTCCCGTTACTCGCTAACGGACGTCAAAATTAATTCATATTTAAATAAAAACGTCCTTCGGATGGGCGTTCTTATTCTCCGTATACAATTATTCAGAACATTGTGCTTTACATATAATTTTATAAATTTTTTATGCTTTCAGTGAAAATTTTCGAAATAAAAATTTTCTTAATATGCTGATTTATTTAAAAATAATGCTATTTCTACTTCTGTACCACCCACACAAAATAATTCTATGCTCACCCTCGTCCACGCTATAGTTCCGTCCTTGTCTGTGTGTAAAATATGATTTAGTAGACGACCCAAACTTATACGCAGCAGCGGTCACACTGATTCTGTCACATTCAAATGGATATTTTTGGATCCAAAGACAATTCTGGGTAGTTGGCTGATGTTAACAGCTCGGTTTGTTTCTTATACGACTGCATGCTCCTGCTAGCAAGGCAGGCTGTTCCTATCCAAACCCTACTTGTGATCGAAATGGCTACCGACAGCCCGCTCCACGTCGCATTCCTCCCGTGGCTCGCCGGAGGCCACCTGACCCCCTACGTCGGGCTGGCCACCCGCATCGCCCTCCTCGGCCACCGCGTCTCCTTCCTCTCCACCCCTCCCAATCTTCTCCGTCTCCCTACTTCCGACAGTCACCTCCCCCCTCTCCTCCATCTCGTCCCCCTGACGCCCTCCGTGCAAGCCCCCGTTAGCTCCACTTCCGACCTCACCGACTCCACCGAGCACCTCCGCCCCCTCCTCCGCTGCGCATTCGACTCCCTCTCCGGCCCCCTCGCCGACTTCCTCTCCTCCGCCGCCCCGCCGGTCGACTGGTTGTTGTGCGACTACGCCCCCTACTGGGCCGTGCCCGTCGCGAGGTCCCTCAACGTGCGCACCGCCTTCCTCTCCGTCTTCGGTGCCGCCGTGCTCGGCTTCTTTGGCCCTCCCGACGAGCTCATCCGACCCCGGAGGCTCGCCCCGGAGGACCTCACCGCCGCGCCCGACTGGGTCCCCTTCCCGACCTCGGTGGCGTTCCGTCTGCCTGAGGCCAGGACGGCCTTCGGGCCGGCGTTCGGTCCCGACGCCTCCGGCGTCTCGGAGACCTACCGCTTCGGCGTCACGATCAGGGAATGCGACCTGGTCGCCATCCGGAGCTGCGTCGAGCTCGAGGCAGAGTGGCTGGATCTCCTCAAGGACATATATGGCAAGACTGTGCTGCCTGTTGGTCACTTCCCTCCGGTGGCGCCAAAGGAGTCCGTCGCGGCCGATAATTTAAAAGAGTGGGCCGGAGCCTTCGAATGGCTGGACAAGCGAGCCCATGGGTCGGTGGTCTATGTAGCCTTCGGCAGCGAGGTGAGACTCAACAGGGAACAGGTCCGCGAGATAGCCCTGGGCTTGAGCTATCCGGGCTTCCCTTCTTTTGGGCCTTGAGGTGGCCCAATGGGCTGGCAGAGGTGCTGCCGGAGGGCTTCGAGGACCGGACCGCCGACCGGGGGATGGTATGCCAGGGGGGGTCCCACAGGTGAGTATCTTGAGTCACCCTGCGGTCGGAGGGTCCATGACGCACAGCGGGTGGGGCTCGGTGACGGAGGGTATGCAGTTCGGACTGGCCCTGATCCTCGTACCGATGATTTTCGATCAGGCGCTGAATGCTCGACTTTTCGAGGAGAAAGGGGTCGGCAAGGAGGTGCCGAGAAACGACAAGGACGGAGCGTTCGACGGCATCGGAATTTCGGAGACCCTGAGGCTGGTTATGGTGGAAGAAGGTGGGAAGGGCTATAGGGCTAGGAGCAAGGAACTGAAGAGTGTGCTTGGGAGCAAGGAGGTGCAAGATTCATACGTGACCAAATTTGTTGAGCATCTTAAATCCCATAGGCCCGCATGAGGAAATAATGTCTGTTAGTTCCCAACTTCCAAGTACGTTACTCTTTCCTGTCCAAACAAATTAATCTGAATGATACAAATTGGACCTTGTCCTGTCCATGATTGTGTGTACGAGCTCAAGCGTGACATAGTTTCACGACTTTGTTGCGTTTTTATTCATTTATTTGTTCTTTGGCTATATTTCTTATGTCGTCCTTTCATCTTTGAATGTTTGGTTGCAGCGACAACAAAGCTTACTATGTACTTGGTCAAGCGGAGTGATGATATATGTGAAATAACCAATCAAATTATTGTTGTTCCAAGTTCATAAGTATCAAGTAATTCCTAGTACGACAAACATTTATATTCTGCTTTCATTGCCACTGGTTCACAGTAAGATACATTGATTCAAAATTTCAACATCTCAACATGAAACAAGTAACAGTAAGTTGATTTGCGTAAGTCCGACAAGACTTCGGACTTATATATATATATATATATATATATATATATATATATATATAAATTTTGAGGTACACACATAAATTTTGAGGAGGCCCACATGTCATATATAGGGGGTATCAAAACTTTGATACCCCCTATTGTATCAAAATTTCTCCCCTTGAAATCCCTACAAGCTCTAGCTCTATATGGCTCTCCCCTCCTCCTCCATCACCAACCTCAAGATATCATATGCCAACCCTCATTCAAAAGTATGGTTGTGGTTTGGGAGACATTGCGTTCAAACATACCAACATCAAGAACCCTCATTCAAAAGTATGGTTGTGGTTTGGGAGACATTGCGTTCAAACATACCAACATCAAGATATCAACAATGCCAACCCTCGCTCAAATGCATGGTTGTGGTTTGGGAGACATCCCTCGTTCAATCAACATATGAAAAAAAAACAAGTGCATTGAGAAAGAAGAAAATATTTTCTCAATATCCGCTATAAGAAAATTAGATTTTTTTTGTGACATATAAGGTTGTCATAGAATATGTGAAACACTTTATAACACATCTTCCATGACGAGTAAAATGACGATGTACTTTCGTTACATATACCTCCATAGCTGAAAGACAAATGACACCTAAAAAAATGACGTCACAGAATTTTTTCAACTGTGACAAACAAACTAATTTGTCTTTCCAAACTAAATGAAAGAGTTATATTCGCTATTGTGTAAAAAGAATGTACCCTATAGAGACTTGAAATATATGTTTTATAAGACAGAATTGTTAAATTAAAGTATTGTAATGTTATAATGTGTTTGTGTAAGAAAGAAAGGAAAACCGAGCTACAACTTTATGGTCAGAAAGAAAGAAAGACAGACATGTTTACTTGTTGTTTAACTATTGTATCACATTATTTTATTTGATAAAAGTTACATATCATGCATTGGTTAACTTGTGCACAAGGTATAGTCTCTCGATCGATTGCTGGACGCTGGAATCGCATCGGCCTAGGAGAGTATGGGACATCCTGCGGCTTGTATGTCCTCGCGGTCAGGGGTGTCATGTCTATTAGAAAGATGGACTTGTCCCGATATGATACCGATCGATACCGATACTGACTGATAGTGACATTGAGGATCTTTTTTCAGTCGTTTTGACAAAGAAAATTGAATGAAATAGACTAATAAGCAAGGATGTAAAAGCATAGTAAAGTTGTAAAAACATGTAAAAGAACAAAATTTATCTATCGCAGGTAAACCAATTGGCAAGGCTGAGTACTAGTCATTTAATTCGAAAATTACTAAGATATAAGACATAAAGTACTTAAAATTATGCCTAATTATATGAAATATTATTTTTCTAAAATTTAATAATTTATTAATAGTTACTTGTTTGCTTATACCAAAAAAACGATATCTGATCCAAAATTATCGATACTACTGATACCGTCAATCTCGATACTCATAGGAAGTGTCTGATACCGGTTCAGATACTGTGAATATGGATATTAGGATAGTGTTCTTCTATAGTAAATGACTATAGTTTTGAGGTTGATAAACTTGCAATTATATATCAATCTTGCGGTGACGAGTGTGGAGATGCTCGAAAACGATGTCGAGTCGGGACAGGGAGGCTGGAAGTGGTGTTCGGGATCGAAGGTCAGGATCGATGACGGGAGTGGAGGTGGTTGGCCGGTTGAAGACTGGACAATGGAGAATGGGGCTGGAAACTAGGAGAGGAGAAAGAGTCGAAAATGGAGGGTCACTCGTATTTGGGTCTTATGAAGGTAGAGAGAAAGAGCTCACCACTTGTTTTTCCATCTTCTACCCGATTCCCTATATTTCGTTAGAACAAAAATTCTTGAAATTTGATTCTTAGGGGTTAGACATGTTTAATTTTCCACGATTTTAGAAGAAAATATGATCACATATTTTTTTTTTCAAAAATAATTTCATAAAATATAAGCTATCAATCACTACACATAAAAAAATATTTGAAAAATGATAACTGGCCCGCGGGGGGTGACCGCGCGCGTGCCCGCACGCTACGTGTCACCACCCCACATTCCCCCTGCTTCCTTCGGGGTCCACCCGCCCCCACCCAATTAGAGGATGACACGTGGCAAGCGAGCCATAATTGTATTTTAAATCCTCGGACAACATAGCATCGTCCAAAAAATTATGATAAGAACGTTCTTCATCCAAAAAAAAAAAAATCAGACAAACACAACCGAATGAGCCTGGGCTTGGTCATTGATCACATGTATGATTGAAATCCTGTCCCATATTGTTCACCGTACACAACAAAACTTTTCCATTTTTTTCCCTCTGGCCAACCTTTTTTTTCCATTGATCACATGTATGATTGAAATCCTGTCCCATATTGTTCACTGAAATTTGGTTCTGAAAATAAGTTATAAAGTTGTTTTCGGAGTATGAAAATTTTGACTTTAGGTTTGATTACTTTCATCCAAAAAATAATTTTAAGAAACAAAAATTAAGAATTCTGTTTGGTAAAAAAATTAATTTTTTTAATAAAATTTTATAAAATAATTGTAATTGTGTAAAAAATTGTAAAAGAAATTAAAAAAATTGTTTGGATTCTTCCAGTTCTGTGACGATTTTGTACGTCTTCCCGGTCCAGGCGACGTTGGTCGTGGCCGTCGAGATCGTACTCGTCGAAGTCATGGATATGTCTTCCTGGTCCAGCAACGATGGTCGCAGCCATCGAGATCGTACTCGTGGAAGTCATGGGTACATCTTCCCACTCCAGATGACGATGATCTCCACAATCGACGTCCTTGGCGAACACGGCGAACACGCCACCTTAAAAAAAAAAATGAAAAAAAAAACCGTCGATTCGCGGCAAGGAAGCCCTAAATTCGGAGCTTCCTTCTCCAACCGTCGATCTCCCCAACGGAGATGCCACCGCTTCCTTCCCCAGTCCCAGTCCCATCTCCAACGGAGATGCCACCGCCTTTTCTCCAACCCTCGATCTCTCTAATGGAGATACAACCTCCTTCCCCAGCTCCCGCCTGATGCCCCACCGCCTTTGTCCCCATCCCCATCTCCAAAGACGTCGCCGTGGTGGTGGTGGCGCCGTAGTTGTGGCTGCTGATGGTGGCGACGGGAATGAAGTGGAGCTTCCAGGCCAGGAGCTGGAAGATGCCAAAGACTATGAGGAGGAGGAAGGGGCCGGAGAGGTGAGCATCGGAGTGGAGGCGAGGGTTTTGAAGGGGCAATTTTTTTTTCAAGAGGAAGAAGAAGAACATTGGTTGGGAGAGAGTGTGTGGAGAGAGAGAGAGAGAGAGAAGAGGGGGGGGGGAGACCCTGACCCTGTCACATGTGACAGGAGAGTGCGGAGAGAGAGAGAACACTTGAGTGTGGAAAAGTGTTTTTTCTTCCTTCTTGAAAACAACTACTCTGAGTGTCGGTTTTTAAAAAAAATTGTGAAAGCAAACTCTGAGTTCTTCATGCCAAACGTGGTTTAGGTGAGTTTTTACATTTAAACTCAAAAAACTGCTTTAAAAATAGTAACCAGGCGGGCCCATAGTTTCTACGTCCTGTTTGGTTGGGTCCAACTGAGTTGAAAGTGAGAACTTTTGTGGGGTTTCACCGGATCTGAAGGAAGTTTCATTGTTTGGTTCGGCTGAATAAATGGACTTAAAGTCCATTGATTGGACTGTGGAGCAGTCCCTGTCTCCTCCGAAAACTCAAATTTGAGTTCCGGCCATTTCTTGCTTGAAGTCCATGAAAGTGGAGGAGAGAGACTCTTGAGAAACCGGAGAAGTGCTTGATGTCGAAAAGTTGGGTCCGCTCTTCCGCTGTCCTCTGCAGTATCTAGTGGTTTTCCTCCCTCTCTAGTGATTTTTCTCCCTAATCTAGTAATTTTTTTTTCCGGATCTAGTAATTTTCTGCTCATTTCTTCCCATTTTTTTTCCGATCTAGTAATTTTCTTATAGATCTTCCATTTCTTCTAATATTTGCTTATGGATCTGTCATTTTCCCCCCGAATCTAGTGATTTTCCTCCCCAATATGTGTCGTTTTTTTTCCTGTATAAATCTGTCATTTTGTTATAGATCTGTCAAATTTTCCATTATTTGACAAAAAATTTTCAACAAAGATGGGAATTATTATTTGATCTGTCAAATTTCCAAATATTTTATATATGAAATTTTGTTCTGGATGTTTATAATGGGTCGATTTGGTTGGAATGGTAAAAATATTGTGTACATTTTGTTAAAATGGTAAATAATTACTTTGTGACAGATCCTTCATATGGAATACGAAACACTTTTTTGTGTAGAAATTTTTTTCAGATGTTGCATATTATTTGTGTAGATTTTGTCGAAATGGTAGATAATTATTTGACAAAATGTTATAGAAATGATTTTCCTCCGTAAAATAATGTCTCGATTTTCTTGGAACGGACAGCGGAAACAAATTGGTCGGCAGGATGTAGTGTTTTTGTTGAAATGGTTCTTTATAGATCAACTTTGTCGATTTATTTGATATCCGTAAATAGTTATGTAATGGATCTGCCAATTTTTTAATAATGGTATTTTACACAACCAAGCTGATCTGTCTGTTTGATATATTATGTAATGGATTGTCTGTTTCATAACATGATACATGATTACATTGTGGTTTTCATGTAGATGGATTTGTCGAATCCCAACGATCCGTTACTAAATGCCGCAGTCGCTAGTATACTTACTGTTGTAACTATAATTATGAATTTAATGGAAAATAAGGAAAATTGTCACGCCCCGATTCATAGAGTCATTTATTCACATATTTTATCTCTTGGAATCGATCGTCCTCGCTTGGGCGTGATGTCGTACAAGTCTGGTATTGCACTTGTACAAGGCAAAGATGGTACATAATCGATTATTCTTCAAATAGGAACACATCGCAGCGGCAGAAGCAGATAAATTGAATTTAATGAGGACAAACTTTCTCATTGAATAGAAGTACATCACTTCTTTATAGCAGCGGAGAAAAAGAGTAACTTGAAGCCACACAGAGATATGTAGAACTTTATTCTCTTTATTGATAATTGACGAAGAGTATAAGACTTGTATTGAAGTACAATGATTACAGCACATCTCATTTTACATTGGAAACCAACTGAACAATGCTATACAGCTTACATTTGATATTTGGATACAATGAATTACAACTCGATATATCGACTTGGCTTACAATCTCACTGGTACAACTGATTACAATGTTCCATACATTATGCCCTTTATAAACAGAAGACATCATCTTGTGCAAGGAGAGCTTCTGTATGCCCAACAAATCTTCGATGCCGCGGGACCAATCAAGCCAATCTTCGTGTGTAGAATATCCCAAGCACGAGCACCTGCCCACAAAACGTGGGTCAGCACATCATCTATGTACTGGCGAGCAGAATCCAACCCACTCACATAAACCAACATTAAAGTGATCATTTAAGCAAGCATTTATTAGAGTGATCTTTCTACTTGGGCCTACATCAGTTTACAGTTCATGGACAATAATCAGAGTGAAGCATGTAAACATATTCTTAGTAGCATTCCTGTGGACATATCATTATAGCATTCTTGGTGTTATCATGCAAAGGCATCATTGAGGCATCATTAACATTAACATGTTATGACAATTCTCATTCAAGCATCACTTAGCATAGATGTTATGTTTGAGCACTATTTAGCAAGGCATCTTTCTAGCATACTGAATTGAACATGTTAAGCAGGCAAGTTAAACTAACTTATACAATATCACAATTATGTGATTTCTTACCGATAGCCGACTTCTCGTACCTGCATCAAATACAGGTTATCCAATATACTTACTCTGCCTGCACAAAACATTCATTAGCATGCATCCCGACTACATGGTCACTGGTGTTGTTAAACCATATGGACTCTTTTATTCATTTTATTTAAGATAATGCGGTCAGCATAGTAGGTGGCGAGCCTCTATGCCACCCCGCCTTATCCGTGCTCCCATAGCACTCATCATTATTTCCTCCTAGGTCGAATCGGTCCCCAGGGCCCTAGGAACCGTTCGAGGAAATTATTACTCAAACCTTGTATACAAGTTGTCCATGACCATGCGAATGCGTGTCCGACTCGATTGTGAACAAAATCGCATGGTAAAATATATTAAGGAAAGTAAAGGCAACAGTGCATCATTAGTCATGATCAATGACTTATTCATTTCATCATTACCATCATTTCATTTGGTGATCTCAACGATCACAGCTTTATCATTTCTCATTCATTGCTTCATTGCAACGTATCTCATATCATTCCTTTCTTAAGAGGAACTTAACATTCATTCATTTCTTATAAGGGACAGGCAGCATTTCATATTCTTGTAACAGTTATAGAGAGTACATGATTCTAGTGTTTCATTCAGTTCATTGGGTCGATAGCACAGCCAGTTCATTTCTTATTCTATCAATCACAAGGCATCTCATTAATCAAGTGTTTTATCGTTTCAGCAGCATTAAGCATAAGGGGCAATGTTATCAATTCATTCTCAGGCCTCAAGTCACATTAGCAGTTCAATGTGTTGTACATTTCAATAATTCTCAACATAGGCATCTCTATTATTCAGCAACTATAACATGGGACATTTAGGGACAATTCATATCATTTCAATACTTTATTTATTAAGCATGAAGGAGTAAGGAGGAGGAAGGACAGTTTCACTCACTCAAAATTTTACTAAGCGTAGCTCCACCAGCGAGCCACGTTCCAATACCCATTCCGTCTAGTCAGCTAAAGAGACTGCATTAGTCTCAATTCTCCTGATTCCCAACATAAGTCACGGTCCAATATTCTGATCCCATCCAATAAGCCAACCAAATGCCTCGTACGGAGCGGGGCATTACAGAAATGACCGACAAGGCATTGCAAGGGAACCCTCACTAATTAGAGAACAGTGGAGGCAAGCACACATGTATCGAATATTGACGGCATGACCCAATAACTGTGTCCATTACCTAAGGATGAGTAGTGCTGCTTTCTATAGTCTCGCAAATATATTCCGTTCCAATGGGTCGCTCAATGATACGCGATCTGTTTGTGTGGAGGAACAACTAGCCATCTTCCTTTACATATTGGGACATAAGGCAAAAAATAGAGTATGCGGCATTGAATTCATTCGATCCGGAGAGACAGTTTCTAGGTATTTTAATAAAGTCCTAGGTGCAATATGTTCAATTCAAGAACGATTTGTGAAGCAAGCAGGATCTGACACTCCGACGGAGATACTAAATTCAGCAGAATGGTATCCATATTTTGAGGTAAAACTGTTGTTTTCTATAAATTAAGATTGCATACAACTAACCTAATAATATTATACGTTACATATGCGTTTCACTGAACTGTAGGATTGTATAGGGATGATAGATGGTGTCACCCCGATTCATAGAGTCATTTATTCACATATTTTATCTCTTGGAATCGATCGTCCTCGCTTGGCCGTGATGCCGTACAAGTCTGGTATTGCACTTGTACAAGGCAAAGATGGTACATAATCGATTATTCTTCAAATAGAAACACATCGCAGCGGCAGAAACAGATAATTTGAATTTAATGAGGACAAACTTTCTCATTGAATAGAAGTACATCACTTCTTTATAGCAGCGGAGAAAAGAGTAACTTGAAGCACACAGAGATATGTAGAACTTTATTTTCTTATTGATAATTGACGAAGAGTATAAGACTTGTATTGAAGTACAATGATTACAGCACATCTCATTTTACATTGGAAACCAACTGAACAATGCTATACAGCTTACATTTGATATTGGATACAATGAATTACAACTCGATATATCGACTTGGCTTACAATCTCACTGGTACAACTGATTACAATGTTCCATACATTATGCCCTTTATAAACAGAAGACATCATCTTGTGCAAGGAGAGCTTCTGTATGCCCAACAAATCTTCGATGCCGCGGGACCAATCAAGCCAATTTCGTGTGTAGAATATCCCAAGCACGAGCACCTGCCCACAAAATGTGGGTCAGCACATCATCTATGTACTGGCGAGCAGAATCCAACCCACTCACATAAACCAACATTAAAGTGATCATTTAAGCAAGCATTTATTAGAGTGATCTTTCTACTTGGGCCTACATCAGTTTACAGTTCATGGACAATAATCAGAGTGAAGCATGTAAACATATTCTTAGTAGCATTCCTGTGGACATATCATTATAGCATTCTTGGTGTTATCATGCAAAGGCATCATTGAGGCATCATTAACATTAACATCTTAAACATGTTATGACAATTCTCATTCAAGCATCACTTAGCATAGATGTTATGTTTGAGCACTATTTATAGCAAGGCATCTTTCTAGCATACTGAATTGAACATGTTAAGCAGGCAAGTTAAACCAACTTATACAATATCACAATTATGTGATTTCTTACCGATAGCCGACTTCTCGTACCTGCATCAAATACAGGTTATCCAATATACTTACTCTGCCTGCACAAAACATTCATTAGCATGCATCCCGACTACATGGTCACTGGTGTTGTTAAACCATATGGACTCTTTTCATTTCATTTCATTTTAAGATAATGCGGTCAGCATAGTAGGTGGCGAGCCTCTATGCCACCCCGCCTTATCCGTGCTTCCATAGCACTCATCATTATTTCCTCCTAGGCCGAATCGGTCCCCAGGGCCCTAGGAACCGTTCGAGAAAATTATTACTCAAACCTTGTATACAAGTTGTCCATGACCATGCGAATGCGTGTCCGACTCGATTGTGAACAAAATCGCATGGTAAAATATATTAAGGAAAGTAAAGGCAACAGTGCATCATTAGTCATGATCAATGACTTATTCATTTCATCATTACCATCATTTCATTTGGTGATCTCAACGATCCCAGCTTTATCATTTCTCATTCATTGCTTCATTGCGACGTATCTCATATCATTCCTTTCTTAAGAGGAACTTAACATTCATTCATTTCTTATAAGGGACAGGCAGCATTTCATATTCTTGCAACAGTTATAGAGAGAGTACATGATTCTAGTGTTTCATTCAGTTCATTGGGTCGATAGCACAGCCAGTTCATTTCTTATTCTATCAATCACAAGGCATCTCATTAATCAAGTATTTTATCGTTTCAGCAGCATTAAGCATAAGGGGCAATGTTATCAATTCATTCTCAGGCCTCAAGTCACATTAGCAGTTCAATGTGTTGTACATTTCAATAATTCTCAACATAGGCATCTCTATTATTCAGCAACTATAACATGGGACATTTAGGGACAATTCATATCATTTCAATACTTCATTTATTAAGCATGAAGGAGTAAGGAGGAGGAAGGACAGTTTCACTCACTCAAAATTTCACTAAGCGTAGCTCCACCAGCGAGCCACTTCCAATACCCATTCCGTCTAGCCAGCTAAGAGAGACTGCATTAGTCTCAATTTTCCTGATTCCCAACTAAATCACGGTCCAATATTCTGATCCCTCCAATAAGCCAACAAAATGCCTCGTGCGGAGCGGGCATTACATAATATACCACTCAGAAAAGTTTCGTCCTCGAAACTTAAGAAATAACTCATCTACTAGATTCACTTAATCACAATGAGTTACTCATTCAGCTTCAATTCAATATTCATTTCAGCACACTCGGTCATTTCAAAATAGCTATCCAATTGTATCATTTAATCCATCACGATTCAATCCATCTTTCTCTTTTTTTTCCAAATACTTGCAATTTTTCATTGATTCACCAACATTTTCCTTGTATTTCTATCTCGGTCGCAACATATCACTTCGTTTGGATCTATACACATATTTTAGGCGTCCCCAAAACATATGCATTTCAGCCAAAATCCGCGCTAGTGCGATAAATTCTTTCCATAATGTTATCTCATCGCAACCAATCACTTCAGCTGATCCATACACATATTTTAGGCGTCCCCGAAACATATGTACTTCAGCCAACTTCTATGTTAGTGCGATTCGATCAGCCACAATATAACTCTCCTTTCTAAATCCGACTTAGCATCCTTTCATTTGACTTATGCTTTATTCACTTTGCCACAATCACTATCTAACAGGCTACAATACTTAACATCAGGGACAACTTGGTTAAGCTCTATACCCAAGCTAACATTTCTAACATTCGATCAGGGGTCTAACTTAGAGCCAATTATATCAAGAGTTCACAACATACAATCATATTCCTTCCCAATTCCAATAATATTTCTCACCGAGGTAATTCATCTTTTCTATAAGACACAATCCGACGTCACCCACTATCGATTACCCGGATCAGGGTATGATTCTATGCAACAGTCAAGGTTAACTTAGCTATCCGACTATAGGTACACTCCAGTCTTACCTTACGATTACAATTCCCACTTATGGCCGACATATAATCCTCAAGGGTCAAACATCTCTTAAGGCATAAGTTGAAGCATACATTCCCTTAGGTCAATACTCATTATCACCGTCTCTCATTCAATGCCACAAGGTCATCCTATGGGTCTCCAATGGTCACCTATTATTCGGTCAGTCTCTATGGCTAGCTATATCACAGCTAAACCTAATCATTCAGGTGACTCCCTAGAGTGGACGGCTACTAGGGGTTATACCAATTTCTTATTCTTAAGGCCAACAAGCAACCAACAGTTCTAAGGAACTCTACCCAAACATATGGGTATTAACTCAGTCTGAATCACTAATCGCCACTGTTGGTTATGCCAACAATTGGTCAAGCAGCCCACGTTTCTAGGTCAAGTCTATTTATCTAGTGTCTTCCTCAAGGAAATAATTTCCACAGAGGCTCACTCTAGACTTACCCATCGATCGACTAAGATCGATCTATCAATTACGGTCAATTCCTAACCCGACATACGATTCATATCATTCAAAATCCATCAAGTAAATTCCCAACGATCCAATTTCTATTCCAATTCCTTGTACCCACACGAACCCATAAGCCAAGGCTAACTATTCAAGGTCATTTTCCAATAGTTTAACATAACTATGGAATCATACTATTCGGTCTGTATAACAAAGTCACACCACTAAGTCATAAGCCAACAATCTATATCCCAACCAACAATCACCTATACCGACATTATCCAACACGTTTGTAATTTCTCGTTCCAATTGTTTCTCAATCATCAAACTATCTTATGGGCATTCTTAAATCTCATGCAGTAATGGTCAAGTAGTTCATCCCCTTCAATTCGATAATTTATGTATCAATTAACCATTCTCTATGCAATACAAATATTCAGGCTTGCTACTTATTACTTTTCTAGTACAATTCAATTTCTCAGCATACATGCACGTAGGCAATGACTATCCTTTGGTGATCAAGATGGATTAACATCTATTACACCTTAGGGTCAAAGCATAGATTTCTAATATTCCTTTGATTTACCGACAATATTTCCAAAACTTTCAGCTACGCAACCAACTTTGTATTAGCCACATTTAATTCACATCCAACCAATCGAAGTCAACATTCAGATGTTCTAAGCCACAACATCTCTAGCCAAATCCATTTGCCCATAGCATACTAACTGTCTTACTAGTCTGAGTCATCACTCGACTAAAAATTTCTAAACAAGCCACCAGTTACAATTTCCGACAATCTCGCTACTCAATAAAACATCACCGTCAAGGGACACTCGAGTCATCTAGCAACAATACATGACTTCCAGCTAAGTCTCGGCACTACCCAATACCCACAGATAGTCTTGTTGCTATTCTATGGAAAGGGTCAACATACATCTCGTTCTGAGGTGGTAGAGGCAATATACCACTCAGAAACGAAGCCATCCTTAAACAAAAACCAACTCAATCTATTCCGGATTTTCGTGATCTATAATGATCACACACTTAGCCAACATCTCGGGTCTCAATATTATAAGCCAACATTCTTAGGGTCTCGAAAGCACTTAGCCGACGCACATGAGTCAATTCAATGGTTCTGTTGAACTCATCCATCAATTATTCCATTCACAATTCTTTCCCAGAATCACATGCAATTCTCACTAGTTGCAGCACACATAGCCACTTTCTTTTATCCCCACATTCCAAACAGCATTCACAATATAGCATACTATGGCATCGAGTCATTGTTGGGTTATTGTGTCCAAACCAACAACATTCATTCATTCAGGGGCATCACAATGTATTTAGACTTATTGTATGGAACATCCAGTGAGCAGCCAAGAGGGTCAATGAACTTTCAAACATGAACCACATAAGGATTACAGAAAAACAACAGCATAATCGCGGAAGCAATCTTTGATTTACGCGGAAGCAACGTTGAGTGATCGCGGAAGCAACTTTGGTTAATCGTCGATGCAACTTTGATTTAAAACGAATCAAAGAAGAGACCAAGGACGTAAAGCCGTGCTCTGATACCAATTTGTCACGCCCCGATTCATAGAGTCATTTATTCACATATTTTCTCTTGGAATCGATCGTCCTCGCTTGGGCGTGATGCCGTACAAGTCTGATATTGCACTTGTACAAGGCAAAGATGGTACATAATCGATTATTCTTTAAATAGGAACACATCGCAGCGGCAGAAGCAGATAATTTGAATTTAATGAGGACAAACTTTCTCATTGAATAGAAGTACATCACTTCTTTATAGCAGCGGAGAAAAAGGTAACTTGAAGCCACACAGAGATATGTAGAACTTTATTCTCTTTATTGATAATTGACGAAGAGTATAAGACTTGTATTGAAGTACAATGATTACAGCACATCTCATTTTACATTGGAAACTAACTGAACAATGCTATACAGCTTACATTTGATATTTGGATACAATGAATTACAACTCGATATATCGACTTGGCTTACAATCTCACTGGTACAACTGATTACAATGTTCCATACATTATGTCCTTTATAAACAGAAGACATCATCTTGTGCAAGGAGAGCTTCTGTATGCCCAACAAATCTTCGATGCCGCGGGACCAATCAAGCCAATCTTCGTGTGTAGAATATCCCAAGCACGAGCACCTGCCCACAAAACGTGGGTCAGCACATCATCTATGTACTGGCGAGCAGAATCTAACCCACTCACATAAACCAACATTAAAGTGATCATTTAAGCAAGCATTTATTAGAGTGATCTTTCTACTTGGGCCTACATCAGTTTACAGTTATAGACAATAATCAGTGAAGCATGTAAACATATTCTTAGTAGCATTCCTGTGGACATATCATTATAGCATTCTTGGTGTTATCATGCAAAGGCATCATTGAGGCATCATTAACATTAACATCTTAACATGTTATGACAATTCTCATTCAAGCATCACTTAGCATAGATGTTATGTTTGAGCACTATTTATAGCAAGGCATCTTTCTAGCATACTGAATTGAACATGTTAAGCAGGCAAGTTAAACCAACTTATACAATATCACAATTATGTGATTTCTACCGATAGCCGACTTCTCGTACCTGCATCAAATACAGGTTATCCAATACTTACTCTGTCTGCACAAAACATTTATTAGCATGCATCCCGACTACATGGTCACTGGTGTTGTTAAACCATATGGACTCTTTTCATTTCATTTCATTTTGATAATGCGGTCAGCATAGTAGGTGGCGAGCCTCTATGCCACCCCGCCTTATCCGTGCTCCCATAGCACTCATCATTATTTCCTCCTAGGCCGAATCGGTCCCCAGGGCCCTAGGAATCGTTCGAGGAAATTATTACTCAAACCTTGTATACAAGTTGTCCATGACCATGCGAATGCGTGTCCGACTCGATTGTGAACAAAATCGCATGGTAAAATATATTAAGGAAAGTAAAGGCAACAGTGCATCATTAGTCATGATCAATGACTTATTCATTTCATCATTACCATCATTTCATTTGGTGATCTCAACGATCCCAGCTTTATCATTTCTCATTCATTGCTTCATTGCGACGTATCTCATATCATTCCTTTCTTAAGAGGAACTTAACATTCATTCATTTCTTATAAGGGACAGGCAGCATTTCATATTCTTGCAACAGTTATAGAGAGAGTACATGATTCTAGTGTTTCATTCAGTTCATTGGGTCGATAGCACAGCCAGTTCATTTCTTATTCTATCAATCACAAGACATCTCATTAATCAAGTGTTTTATCGTTTCAGCAGCATTAAGCATAAGGGGCAATGTTATCAATTCATTCTCAGGCCTCAAGTCACATTAGCAGTTCAATGTGTTGTACATTTCAATAATTCTCAACATAGGCATCTCTATTATTCAGCAACTATAACATGGGACATTTATGGACAATTCATATCATTTCAATACTTTATTTATAAGCATGAAGGAGTAAGGAGGAGGAAGGACAGTTCCACTCACTCAAAATTCTACTAAGCGTAGCTCCACCAGCGAGCCACGTTCCAATACCCATTTCGTCTAGCCAGCTAAGAGAGACTGCATTAGTCTCAATTCTTCTGATTCCCAACATAAGTCACGGTCCAATATTCTGATCCCATCCAATAAGCCAACCAAATGCCTCGTGAGGAGCGGGGCATTACAGATGGCACCCACATCCAAGCCACCCTCCCAGCCGCTATAGTAGCGAGGTTTAGGGGTAGAAAACAAGTAACACAAAAGTGTTAGCGGCTTGTACTCCCGACAAGAAATTTACTTATATCCTGGCCGGATGGGAAGGTTGTGCTAATGACATGACAATTTTAAAGGATGCCCTTTCTAGGCCATCTCCACATGGACTAAAGGTCATACTCTGAGCCCATAATGTTCTCCTGAATAAGTTTTAGTTATTTTCAGTTTTCATACTCTGAGCCCATAATGTCCTTGTGAACAAGATTTTGTTTCGTTGTATCATATTGCTGGGAACATGTCATATGGCTGGGAACATTTCCCATTGCTGGGAACATGTAATATTTGCTGGGAACATGTCATATTGCTGGGAACATGTCATATTTGCTGGGAACATGTCATCTTGCTGGTTTCTGTATCATATTTGCAGAGAACATGTATCATATTTGTAGAGAACATGTATCCTATTTGATTGGTTGGCCGGCCCTATATTTTGTACAGAGGAATTTTCTTTCTTGATATGTTCTTCATATGATGATATTTTCCGAAGAACATTTTGCAACATTCTGAGCCCATAATGTTCTCCTGAACAAGTTTTAATTATTTTCAGTTTTCATACTCTGAGCCCATAATGTCCTTGTGAACAAGATTTTGTTTCGTTGTATCATATTGCTGGGAACATGTCATATTGCTGGGAACATTCCCCTGTGCTGGGAACATGTAATATTTGCTGGGAACAAGTCGTATTGCTGGGAACACGTCACTGGCTGGGAACATATCATATTTGTTGGGAACATGTATCATATTTGCTGGGAACATGAATACTTGCTGGGAACATATCATATATGTTGGAAATGTGTTAATTTCTGGAAACATGTATCATATTTGCTGGGAACATGTATCATATTTGCTGGGAACATGAATACTTGCTGGGAACATATCTATATGTTGGGAACATGTGTTAATTTCTGGGAACATGTATCATATACTGAGAACATGTCATCTTGCTGCGAACATGTATCATATTTGTTTGGAACATGTATCATATTGGCTGGAAAAATATAATCGTGCAAACTTATATATCAATTTGCTGGGGACATGTCAACTTGCTGGGAACATGTTTCATAATTTTTTTCGGTTGTGAAACCGTTTCTCTGCTGCCAAATTCGGTTGGAAATGTTGAAAAAAAAATTTGGGTAACCTTACCATTCTTCATGAGGGTGATTATATCACTTGCAATGTCCTAACCAAACACACGAAGTCCATCAACGCCACTTTCAAGTGGTCATCCAAACAAACTACATTGTAAGTGCCCACTTGCGGGGGACAAAAACTTTGGCAACCAAACACTTTTTGGAAGGTGGAATGTATTGTAACTCAAATGAGTTACATGCACATGAAACTCCCACTTTCACACTTTCATGCACCTACATCCAACCAAACAGGCCCTTACTGCATTTTTTTTCCTTCCATCTTTTCTTCCTTTCTTTTTCTTAACATATCATTACTTTTCTTCTTCTATTTATTAAAACTTTGTGTAATATTGTTCAGTAGATGTGTCAAATTTTGGTTGCAGCCTGCATCTATGATTCCATACGCCTCCTTAGATATTGACAAGATATTGTCTGGACCGGCATGGGATTATATTGCTGAGTTAATTTTAGTTGTCCCTTAATCTTTATTGATGCAAATATGGATTTAAATTAAATTTGGACCGGACAGGCCCGTAAAAGCATGGATCGTTTGAAAGTTTGTCCTATAAAGAAGAAGGCTGTTCAAGTCCAAAGTCTTGTCAGATTTACTCGTAGTAGGTCGACCCAAGATATTCTTAGGTTCCAAAGACGATTCTGGATTATTTTTATTTCCTGATGTTAACATATGTTTGTTGTTTATAAGGAGAAGGATGCAAAGATGAACTCAAGAACCGTTTGTATCTATTACTCATATATAGGACATACAATCACCAGTGCTACTACTACCTACACTCCTACTCCGAATGGCTACCGACAGGCCGCTCCACATCGCAGTCCTCCCGTGGCTCGCCGCCGGCCACATAACCCCTTTCGTCGGGCTGGCCACCCGCATCGCCCTCCTCGGCCACCGCGTATCCTTCCTCTCCACCCCTCCCAAATCTTCCTTCCGATAACCACCTCCCCTCCCTCCTCCGCCTCGTCCCCCTGACGCCCTCCGTGCATGCCCCCGTTAGCTCCACTTCCGAGCTCACCGATCCACCGAGCACCTCCGCCCCCTCCTCTGCCGCGCCTACGACTCCCTCTCCGCCCCCTCGCCGACTTCCTCTCCTCTGCTGCGACGCCGCACGTCGACTGGCTGCTGTGCGACTACGCCCCCTACTGGGCTGTGCCTGTCGCGAGGTCCCTCAAAGTGCACACCGCCTTCCTCTCCCTCTTTGGCGCCGCCGTGCTCGGCACGCTTGGCCCTCCGGACGAGCTCATCAGCCCCCGGAGGACTTCACAGTCGCGCCGACTGGGTCCCCTTCCCGACCTCGGTGGCCTTCCGGCTGCCTGAGGCCAGGACGGTCTTCGGGCCGGCGTTCAGTCCCGACGCTTCCGGCATCCCGGAGGCCTACCGCTTCGGCGTCACGGTCAGGGAATGCGACCTGGTCGCCGTCCGGAGCTGCGTCGAGCTCGAGGCGGAGTGACTGGATCTCCTCAAGGACATATATGGCAAGACAGTGCTGCCAGTTGGTCACTTCCCTCCGGTGGCGCCAAAAGAGTCCGTCGCGGCCGCTAGTTTAAAAGATTGGACCGGAGCCTTCGAATGGTTGGACAAGCGAGCCCATGGGTCGGTGGTCTATGTAGCCTTCGGCAGCGAGGTGAGACTCAATAGGGAACAAGTCCGCGAGATAGCCCGTGGGCTTGAGCTATCCGGGCTTCCCTTCATTTGGGCCTTACGGTGGCCCAATGGGCTGGCAGAGGTGCTGCCGGAGGGCTTCGAGGACCGGACTGCCGGCCGGGGGATCGTATGCCAGGGGTGGGTCCCACAGGTGAGGCTCTTGGGCCACCCTTTGGTCGGAGGGTTCATGACGCACTGCGGGTGGAACTCGGTGACGGAGGGCCTACAGTTCGGACTGGCCTGATCCTCGTGCCGATGATTTTCGACCAGGCGCTGAATGCTCGACTTCTCGAGGAGAAGCGGGTCGGCAAGGAGGTGCCGAGAAACGACGAGGACGGAGCGTTCGACGGTATCGGAATTTCGGAGACCGAGGTTGGTTATGGTGGAAGAGGGGGGAGGCTATAGGGCTAGGAGCAGGGAAATGAAGAGTGTGATTGGGAGCAAGGAGGTGCAAGATTCATACGTGACCAAATTTGTTGAGCATCTTAAATCCATAGGCCTACATGAGAAAATAATGTTTATTAATCTGAATGATTGTGTGTATGAGCTCAAGCGTGACATAGTTTCAGGACTTTGTTGCGTTATTTATTTGTTCTTTGGCTATATATATTTCTATCTCGTCCTTTGAAAGTTTGGTTGCAGCAACAACCAAACGTCTATCACGTACTTGGTCAAGTGGAGTGATGATATATGGTGAAATAATTATCAATCAGTGGAGTGATGATACATGGTGAAATAACCAATCAAAT
The DNA here is from genome assembly GCA_029216955.1 of Iris pallida. Lineage (NCBI taxonomy): Eukaryota > Viridiplantae > Streptophyta > Magnoliopsida > Asparagales > Iridaceae > Iris > Iris pallida. The sequence goes on along the minus strand of JANAVB010025313.1, from coordinate 29,277 downwards.
TGTTGTTGTTACAAGTTCCCAAGTATTTAAGTAATTCCTAGTACGACAAACATTTAGATTATGATACCAAAGTAGGAGCTGCTTTCATTGCCACTGGTTCACAGTAAGATATAAGAAAAGGTAGTTTGCCTGCATGAGGACTGCCCACCCGTCGCATGGTCGAAGTCCATTGGCTTTTCTATATTCATGGGTTCCACGTCGATTGACCTGCCAATGGAACGATGTCACATGACGGATGTACTAGTCTGCAGGCGGACAAGCTAGTGGCTCTCAAGATATATTGATTCAAAATTTCAACATCTCAACATGAAAACAAGAAAGAGTAAATTGATTGGCTCCTAAGCATGGCTGGTGTAGGGGCAAGTACGACAAGACTTTGGACTTAGACAACTCTTTTCTGCAATGAGGGATGTTTGGTTCACGGAACTAGGACGAAGTAAAAAAATTAAAAGTGAAGTGTCTGCGTACGCATTGCATATGCGTGTGATGCGTACGCATATTTTATGAGTTCCTTCGTTTAGATGGTTGTTGGAAGTGAGTTGGAAAGTTAACTTTTTGTAGTTCCTTTATTTGTTTGTAATAATGTAGTAGTTAATTAGTGATATTGTCTTCCACTTTTCAATAGGATGCGGTTACCCAACTAATATTATTATTTTTTATGGATTAAAAATTTAAGTATTATATTATTATTAAATAATATAAAACAAGTATTAGTTCTTAATACCATATTATTTTACATAATATATATATATATAATATATATATATATATATATATATATATATATATAATAATATATATATATATAATATTATTATTATTATTATTATATTATTATTATTATCAGAGAAAACTTGAGTGGCATCCCATTTAATTTTTCCATATTTAAGGTACACCTCACACAACTACAAGAATGTACGACACCTCCCACTTTTGACGGAAACCATCCTCTACTGACGGTCAACCTATTTGACTAATTTTTTTGACTAAATTACCCTTATTTTCTTCCCTTTTCTCTGTCCCGAACCTAAACCCCCGTCCCCCGCGGCGCCCCATCTCCCTCCCCCCCCCCCGCCCAGCCTCTGGCAGGCCGCCTCCCGCCCCCTCCTCCTCGTCGGCGGTCGGGAGGGGGGCAGCCAAACCCCTCCTCCCGCCCCCTCTCATCGTCGGGCGGTCGGGAGAGGGGCAACACGCGCTACACCCCCAACGCTGGGACCGCCGAGCCGTCATCGAGGCCAAGATCGCCGCCATCCGCCAGGGCCACACGCGGTACACCCCCAATGCCGGGACCGTCGAGCTGCGCATCGCCATCTGCCGCAAGCTGCAGGGTCCGTAGTTCGGGACCAAGCAGTCCATCACGCAGGTTTTGAAGATTTCGTTTCTTATTCGAGACTTGTTTCCATTCATGACTTTGATTTTCTAGTCGAGAGTTGCTGGTCCACTATTTTTGTTTCGATCTTGCTTCCTATCCAAGATTTTGCTTGTGTTATGGATACTTGTTCTTACTCGTTTATTGATATTCTGTTTGCTAATCGAACTTGTACTATTCAGAATTATTCCTACTTGAAATATCATTCTAAAACCTTGTTTGAACCTTCGCTTCTATTGATGCTTGTTTTGAGATTCTATTTCCCATTCTTGACTTTATTCGAGACTTGTTCTCTATTTACGATTTTGTTGTTGAGATTCGCTTGTTTCATGTTTACAATCCAATACCTTGTCTCCTATTAGAACCTGTTTTCTAGTCACTATTCTAAACCTTGTTTCCTCGTTAAGATTTTCTATTTCGAGATTTTATTTCCTAATCACGACCTTGTTGATACTTGATTTTTTCACTGTATACCTTATTGGGGAATTCGTTTCAATTCAAGCTTTGCTCGAGATTTCATTTTTTCGAGATTTTATTGAAACTTATTTCTAGTGCGGAATTTTATTTCTTATTTTGAAACTTGTCTTCTATCTGATACCTTGCCTCAGTTCGTCCTTCGAGACTCTGTTATCCTTTCGGGATAATGTTCCATATGTGGAATCTTGTTACCATTCCAGATATCAGTTGATATTCCGTCATAATTTGAAACTTCGTCCTGTCTGAAATTTTAAATCTCTCTGGCTGCCCTTTTGTACTCACTGATCGGATCCCTTGTCATTTTTCGTACATAATAAACTCATGTATTCTAACAGTCAGGTAATTTCACCATTTTCGTGACTTGGACTATTGAAACTCATTTTGAATTCCTTGAAACTCTTTTGAAATTCCTAGGGATAAAGTCGAGAGGCTATTCGATGACCTACTATGGCATGACAGTTGCGCGCTACAGCCATTAGCTGGATATTATGGAGACTGAGGGTTCACTGCAGCCAGTAGCGCACTGGCGAGGCAGGAACTCTAAGTTGAAGTGATTTCAGACAATCATAGATTTTCGAGTACTGTCGAGACTTGTCATATTCTTCATACCTTGATCTCTTGGGTTGCTTCGTCAATAATTGTTGGAAAATGGATAAGGTTGACAGATTATTCGGTGACATATTGTTATTTGAGTCACGGAGCCGAAAGTCCACTGCAGTCAGATATATACTGGCGGGGTAGGGATTCTAGGCAAAGTGATTTCAAATAACCATATGTTTCCGGACACCATGGAAACTATATCCCTTTTTATATGATTATTGGTTTTCGAGAATCACTATCCTTGCACTTTCATCCTGATTTGATACTGTATCTCCTGAGTATTGCGTACGTCTCCTCAATCAACCCTTGCTAAATTACCTTCTAGTATTGTATCGTTAGATCATTGATTTCCTCAAATTATATATTGCCAGATTTTGATTCCATACTTCGTTGTGTCTTGTCTAAACTTCAATCTTAAATCATGTCTATTTGACCATGTTTTCCTATCTTGTCCTGGTCCACTTGTGTTAAACTATCAATTTTGATCGTAGTTAATAGTTTGTGTCTTCATGATTTTGCTCCTCTAAGTTGTATCGAAACTTCATTCCATTCGTGCCTATTTAATTCTTGATCATTGTCAGTTCGTATTATTTCAATTTCTTATGTGATCTCAAAGGCTCAGGGCGTCTCAGAGTTGCACAGGATCGACAGAAGCACTAGGCGGATAACAGCAGATGGTCACCGAAGTTCGCGGCTAGAAGCAGAGTGTTCCTGAAGAATCTCGTCGACCAGAGGCACCATTCGTTTTAGCAGAGGCGGGAAGCTCAGTCCGAGATTCATCGGACCTTTCGAATTGGCGAGGTGGCATATCGACTAGCGCTTCCAGCTAGCTTGGAGGGAGTACACAGCGTCTTCCACGTATCTCAGCTTCGACGTTACCTTCCAGACCCGAGCCATATGGTGGACTATTCTGAGCTGGAGGTGGGCCCGAGCTAGACTTACGAGGAGCAGCCAGTAGAGATCTTGGACCGGAGGGAGAAGCGTCTGCGGAACCAGACCATTCCTCTTGTCCGTGTCTTGTGGAGACACCACTCTCCTGGAGAGTCCACGTGGGAGCGCGAGGACGAGATGCGGGAGCGCTATCCCACTTTGTTTGATTGATCTAATTGTACTCTGGTTCTTTGAAATTCTATTTTTTTTAAATAAATGATGGTGTTGAATCTCTTTTGTGATTTTGAGACCTACTTGCAGTTTGAATTTTGAGGACGAAATTGTTTGAGGGGGGGAGATTTGTAAGCCTGCCTTCCAAAAATTCTATATTTTTTTTCTTTCTATTATAGTTAATTAATTTGTGAAGTCCATGAATTACATCATGTGAAAATACTTAAATTTCATTTCAGCCCATTATTTTAAATCAGCCCAGGCTCATTTCCTTGGCTTGGCAGGAAGCTAGGAAAGCCTAAGGCCTTTTCCTTTCAAAGAACTCATGAATTCTTTATAGAGAGTTAGTTTTATTTCCTTCCCCTGTTCTCCCTTTTCTTTAAATTCTCAAATCGTTCTGTCCTTCTAACCGATTTGTCAGAGGGAAGGATTTCCCGCCCAAGCCTGCGTGCTCTCCACGCTCAACCAGCTATTTAAGCATTCATCATTCCCATTCTTTTCACCAGATCTATAATTCCTTTCCTTCTCAACTCTCAAGGAATGGCCATGGTGGTAGCAAGGACTTTTCCTGAAGGAGAAGTTAGTGATCATTGATGATCCTCCTCCTTCGACTTTGACATCGCCTGCATTCTTGGAGTTGGTAAGGATGATCTTCCTTCTTGGATCCTCATTTTGTGAAGAGTAATCATTTTGATTTAAAATTGTTCTTCCTTCTAAACCATCAGATCTGGAAATTACAAGACCAAGTGAAATCGTTTGATCGATTGATTCCTGGATGGCAAGAACGAGGTGAGTCGTTGACATCTAATTATCATGACCTAATCATCCTCTAAATTCTCTTCTTATTAATTCGTAGATCAAATTGTTTCTGGTGAACGTTGATCTGTTCTTCAAGAGCAGTATTTCTCCTATTGTAAGTTCCTTTGAGTTAACTTTTGTTTTAGAAATTTCCTAAGGTTGAATGGATCAGTGATAATATAGAGTAGCTTAATCGATTGATCATTATCATCAAACCTGGTAGGAACGGGTTGGATCGAGCAGTTGTGTGTCAGGACCTCTCCCTTGATTCAGAGTCAACATTGAGGAAATCGAACAGGTACATTCTGATCAGAAGGGACCCAATTCTATAGTTCATGTGTGTACTTGATTATAAGACAATTTTGATTACTAATAGAGGTTGAATTAATATGCTTAAATTTAAGTATGATTCTAGAGGGTGTATCTCAATTTGATTTGTTTATCAATAAGACTGAGCATACCAATTCTTGGTGTGAAAGCCTGTTTTTACTTTTGAATTCATGGGGAAGTGAACTGGGTTGTTTAGGATACTACAAGGGAGGATTTAGTCTATGAATGATTTGATTTTCTTTCTTAATGTATGTTAATTGCTTATACAGGATCAGTTAAACCTGTAGGGAATCCAGTATTAGCTAGGAATTAAAGATACTATGTTCATTTGATAGTAGATATCTAGTTTGGATTCATATTCATATCAGTGATTGTAAAGACTTGTACTACTGTTTTGGACAATTGGATGAACCTAGTCCTAATATTTTCCCTTTCCATTCTTATTTAAGAACTGGAGGACTGATTTACATCAGTTAACTAAGGCTAACTTGCAACAGCACATATTGGGCTGTTTAAATTCCTAACTCTGTGTATGTGTATATCCTGGAAGAAATACAGGATATAGACTGAAGGGAGAATGGCAGGAATCTGGGACATTGAGTCTCAGGTATCTGAAATCTGGAAACCATAGCATGTTACAATTGTGTTCCTGGGACTGATTTCAGGACATGGCTGAACAGGAAACTGATTGTGTGATTAATTGCTAAGGATAGATTAAATTCCTGGAATCAGTGCATTAGAAGCAGGATTTAATTTCAGTTAGTAGCTATGAGGTTCCCATACATTGCTCTAGCCATGACAGGCATTAAATGTGTGTGTGTTCCACTGTATTCATAATAGGAAAGGTGTTGGCAGTTGGTAATTGTCCTGACAGTGGACTGTTAGCCAAGGATTGGTTGTAGGCATATTCTAGACTTGCAAATGAACAGGGGGTAGTAAGTGTCTTGATTTGGTTGAGTTTAGTTCATAAAGACTGAGATCTGGAGTATGTTGTCTCAGTAAAACCTGAGAGTCCCAGGAAGAACCTGAGATTAAGTCCAGACTTTTGTAGGAAAATCTGAGAACTAATAGGATGGTGTTTAGACTAAGATTATAAATCCTCCTATTAACTACAAGTTCTCTTGGTACTTTTTAGTCACTGGCACCAGGAATTCGAGACCATGAGGGTTTCAATTCTCAGGACTTGAGTTCTCAGGAAACTGAGAACATGAGTGTTCATTCCCATGAATCAGGGATGAATTCAGTATAACCTGGGAAATTTGTGAACTTAAGAACCTAAGACATCTCACTGTTTTAGCCAATTAAACCTGGGTTTTCAGTGGTTCAGTAAACAGTAAACCAGGACATTGAGAACTTGGAACCCATGCATTATTTTTGCACTGTTGTTGTACTAACTCAGGAACCTAAGTCTCAGGAAACTGAGACATTAGTTCAGTATTGTCTCAGGACAACCTGAGACATGAACACAGGACAACCTGAGATGATATCCTCATGATTTCACTTCAATTGAATTTCAAGCATTAAGAATAGCATCTCATTAGGTTAGTTTAGGTTCTTCTTAACTTTTGGCAGGAAAGTTTGATCACTGGTAAGTCCTTGTTTCATTAGGGTCCTTTATGAGTTATAAGGTCTTGGAACCAATGCAAGTTTAGTTTAGTGAAACCTTAGATTCTAGGAATCAATTCACATATTGTTATTTGAGGGACCAAACAATATATCAAGTTCCTGTTTTATAACAGGATCCTAATAGGGTATTGGATTCCAAATAAGTTCAATTCTAGAGACTTCATTCACGGGGATAAGGTTGATTACTCTACTTTTACTTAAGGTTTAATCTAACTTTTAGGCAAATAATCAATTATAGGGTAAACTTGTTTATCAAGAATAGGACTTAGGATATATTCTTAAGTGACTTGTTAGATTTAAGAATTAGTTATTTTAGATTATTGACCAACTTGTATACATCATTATTTCATACAGGAGGATATCCGACTCTTTTGCCTACTTGTACTTTCCTGGAGCAAGGCAAGTACACTCTACGGTTTTGTACTTTTCATTATATCCTGTGCTTCCTTGAGTGACACAATTGTAACACGTCATGTACTTTCTGGCGCTCTTGTTCTCTTGTGCTTATTACTTGTATCCGGGGAGGGGAAATATTCTATCTATGTGACCAACCCCAAGTAACAACTCAGGTGTGTTTTAGCTTAGACCCCGCATCGTGCACGCGGGTCCTAAGTCACCATTCATGTGCTTTCAGGTGCTTTCAGGTGCTTTCAGGTGCTTACCCTAGCCGGTCACATATTTAGTTATATTTCAAATGTAGTACACACATGTTCAGGAGATTACCTTGTACTTATTTTCTGTAGTTCCATGATATCATGTTCTTTCAGGTGCTTACATATCATATTCTTTCATGTTCTTACATTCATGTTTTTTCATGTACTTTACACTGTTTTTCATGTACTTATTCACCATGTTCCTTCCTGTACTTTCCATGTTCCCTTGTACTTTCATATCATGATGTCTTGTTCATTACCTAGAATTGTACTTGCTCCGCTCCTGAATAGGATATGTTGCAGGTGAGATGGAGGCTTTGTGTGACACCTACTATGGACAGGATACTGCCTTCCCTACTGAGCCAGCTGGAGCTGCTTGTGACCTAGAGGCTGCAGAGGCCTAGTACTTCATTAGTTTCCATTATCTTTCCATGTATTGAGACTAGCAGACTCTTTTATAATTGAAATGTAATAATTTTAGATATTGTACTTACTCTGGTTGGGACACACTTATATAGATGCTGTGATTTCGTTTCTTGTTATATTATCTGGTTAGTTTCCCTAGATTGGTACAGCTTACTTTGTTGTGTCTAATAACAAAGGCTGGGCGTGTCCGACTCGTATCCGATTATTCGGGAGCGGGTTGTGACATGTTTTTAGTGGTGGCCCATGCAGGTCTATCCTAATGGTATCTAGGACTTAGCGTACTATTGGGGACTTGATTTACACTAGGGAGACTTGATCACAGCATAGGAAATCGGGAAATAAGGTATATCAGGTATATCAGGTGTATCAGGTATTTTGATATTCTATAAATATTTGTTGTATGTAGGTCTAGGTTATTTTAACAGTTTTCTGTTTTGCAGATAGTTCAAAAGCATGCGACACCAGAACTGTCAATTCACCTGCACTTGACGTTTTCGAGCTTCCACTACCTTCTATCACCTACTATCCCCATGGGTAGTACGTAGTTGACGGAGACGTCTGAAGGGTCCCTTGACAACCAGAGGAAGCAGGCCACCCTTTCCAAGTCAGACTTGTGGATACACACTCCGAGCCAGGAAGGACTTCTGATTTCCAGACGCTCATACACTTGGACTTTTCCGACACCAAGCGCATATCTTGTACCAGAGAGCCGATCGAGAACCTGAAGCCACCACTGAAGATCATCTCAGCATGTGAGGATTCGACTTCTCTGAAGATTAGAGCCACCAGCCTGGAGATACAGAATGTAACGCAGACAATGGAACGAAACCGGAAGCTGAAGCTCATAAAAGACATGAAGATTTATGACAAAGACAACAACTACCCTGGACCCGCAAAGCGTCACAACACTCAGTCAGCGTTTCTTCGGTCACACCACCAGTCACATCATCAGGAGCAGATCTCAGCACGCCAGCAGCCATATATTCATGCCAGAGCCCTGCACTTCAGCCCCAGCGGGAGATCCAGATTCAGATCCAGCCGACGATCATTTACAATTTCTGCCATCTCTCAGGATGCCACTATGAAGAGTGCTGTAAAAGACGGAGGCTATACTATACTACAGATCGCCTGCCCACCAAGTCAAGACTGCTGGAAAACGTTGATCACACTGCCCGAGAACAAGCGCAGGAGCATCAGACTACTGCAAAAGGGAACCACCTTCTCAGAATCAGCAAACACATGGAGCACTGCCGCAAGGATCAGCCTATATCAGGACAGCTGAAGAATTGAAGTGATTCCAGTCCCGGAGAAACACTGAAGATAGATTGAAGACAGAAGATTTCTTTTGCATGGTTGGAAAAATCATGTATCTTGATTAATAATCCAATTTTCCCTTAAATTCCTCCTAACACATTGATCATTTCTTGAAACTTCTTGTTCCTATTTTGGAACCTTGATTGATGTCCGAAACTTATTTCAAGATATTGTTTCATATTCGACAAACTTGTTTCAGACCCACAATTCGATATTTGTTTGAAATCTATTATTCGATACCATTTGCACATTCATTTATGACCTTGTTTCCTAGTGATGGCTCCTAGTTGTAAATTTTGTTCTTTTATCAAACTTTGTGTTAATTAAGATTTAATTCCTACTCGAGACTTATTTCGAAACCCTGTTCCTCATTCGAAGTATTATTTGTGCTTCGCCTATTTAGGACATTGTTGAGGATACCTTTGAGGGTTTTGAAGATTTCGTTTCTTATTCGAGACTTGTTTCCTCATTCATGACTTTGATTTTCTAGTCGAGAGTTGCTGGTCTACTATTTTTGTTTCGATCTTGCTTCCTATCCAAGATTTTGCTTGTTTTATGGATACTTGTTCTTACTCGTTATTGATATTCTGTTTGCTAATCGAACTTGTACTATTCAGAATTATTCCTACTTGAAATATCATTCTGAAACCTTGTTTGAACCTTCGCTTCTATTGATGCTTGTTTTGAGATTCTATTTCCCATTCTTGACTTTATTCGAGACTTGTTCTCTATTTACGATTTTGTTGTTGAGATTCGCTTGTTTCATGTTTACAATCCAATACCTTGTCTCCTATTAGAACCTGTTTTCTAGTCACTATTCTAAACCTTGTTTTCTCGTTAAGATTTTCTATTTCGAGATTTTATTTCCTAATCACGACCTTGTTGATACTTGATTTTTTCACTGTATACCTTATTGGGGAATTCGTTTCAATTCAAGCTTTGCTCGAGATTTCATTTTTTTCGAGATTTTATTGAAACTTATTTCTAGTGCGGAATTTTATTTCTTATTTTGAAACTTGTCTTCTATCTGATACCTTGCCTCAGTTCGTCCTTCGAGACTCTGTTATCCTTTCGGGATAACGTTCTATATGTGGAATCTTGTTACCATTCCAGATATCAGTTGATATTCCGTCATAATTTGAAACTTCGTCCTGTCTGAAATTTTAAATCTCTCTGGCTGCCCTTTTGTACTCACTGATCGGATCCCTTGTCATTTTTAGTACATAATAAACTCATGTATTCTAACAGTCAGGTAATTTCACCATTTTCGTGACTTGGACTATTGAAATTCATTTTGAATTCCTTGAAACTCTTTTGAAATTTCTAGGGATAAAGTCGAGAGGCTATTTGATGACCTACTATGGCATGACAGTTGCGCGCTACAGCCATTAACTGGATATTATGGAGACTGAGGGTTCACTGCAGCCAGTAGCGCACTGGCGAGGCAGGAACTCTAAGTTGAAGTGATTTCAGACAATCATAGGTTTTCGAGTACTGTCGAGACTTGTCATATTCTTCATACCTTGATCTCTTGGGTTGCTTCGTCAATAATTATTGGAAAATGGATAAGGTTGACAGATTATTCGGTGACATATTGTTATTTGAGTCACGGAGCCGAAAGTCCACTGCAGTCAGATATATACTGGCGGGGTAGGGATTCTAGGCAAAGTGATTTCAAATAACCATATGTTTCCGGACACCATGGAAACTATATCCTTTTTATATGATTATTGGTTTTCGAGAATCACATATCCTTGCACGTTCATCCTGATTTGATACTGTATCTCCTCAGTATTGCGTACGTCTCCTCAATCAACCCTTGCTAAATTACCTTCTAGTATTGTATCGTTAGATCATTGATTTCCTCAAATTATATATTGCCAGATTTTGATTCCATACTTCGTTGTGTCTTGTCTAAACTTCAATCGTAAATCATGTCTATTTGACCATGTTTTCCTATCTTGTCCTGGTCCACTTGTGTTAAACTATCAATTTTGATCGTAGTTAATAGTTTGTGTCTTCATGATTTTGCTCCTCTAAGTTGTATCGAAACTTCATTCCATTCGTGCCTATTTAATTCTTGATCATTGTCAGTTCGTATTATTTCAATTTCTTATGTGATCTCAAAGGCTCAGGGCGTCTCAGAGTTGCACAGGATTGACAGAAGCACTAGGCGGATAACAGCAGATGGTCACCGAAGTTCGCGGCTAGAAGCAGAGTGTTCCTGAAGAATCTCGTCGACCAGAGGCACCATTCGTTTTAGCAGAGGCGGGAAGCTCAGTCCGAGATTCATCGGACCTTTCGAATTGGCGAGGTGGCATATCGACTAGCGCTTCCAGCTAGCTTGGAGGGAGTACACAGCGTCTTCCACGTATCTCAGCTTCGACGTTACCTTCCAGACCCGAGCCATATGGTGGACTATTCTGAGCTGGAGGTGGGCCCGAGCTAGACTTACGAGGAGCAGCCAGTAGAGATCTTGGACCGGAGGGAGACGTCTGCGGAACCAGACCATTCCTCTTGTCCGTGTCTTGTGGAGACACCACTCTCCTGGAGAGTCCACGTGGGAGCGCGAGGACGAGATGCGGGAGCGCTATCCCACTTTGTTTGATTGATCTAATTGTACTCTGGTTCTTTGAAATTCTATTTTTTTTAAATAAATGATGGTGTTGAATCTCTTTTGTGATTTTGAGACCTACTTGCAGTTTGAATTTTGAGGACGAAATTGTTTGAGGGGGGGAGATTTGTAAGCCTGCCTTCCAAAAATTCATATATTTTTTTTCTTTCTATTATAGTTAATTAATTTGTGAAGTCCATGAATTACATCATGTGAAAATACTTAAATTTCATTTCAGCCCATTATTTTAAATCAGCCCAGGCTCATTTCCTTGGCTTGGCAGGAAGCTAGGAAAGCCTAAGGCCTTTTCCTTTCAAAGAACTCATGAATTCTTTTATAGAGAGTTAGTTTTATTTTCTTCCCCTGTTCTTCCTTTTCTTTAAATTCTCAAATCGTTCTGTCCTTCTAACCGATTTGTCAGAGGGAAGGATTTCCCGTCCAAGCCTGCGTGCTCTCCACGCTCAACCAGCTATTTAAGCATTCATCATTCCCATTCTTTTCACCAGATCTACAATTCCTTTCCTTCTCAACTTTCAAGGAATGGCCATGGTGGTAGCAAGGACTTTTCCTGAAGGAGAAGTTAGTGATCATTGATGATCCTCCTCCTTCGACTTTGACATCGCCTGCATTCTTGGAGTTGGTAAGGATGATCTTCCTTCTTGGATCCTCATTTTGTGAAGAGTAATCATTTTGATTTAGAATTGTTCTTCCTTCTAAACCATCAGATCTGGAAATTACAAGACCAAGTGAAATCGTTTGATCGATTGATTCCTGGATGGCAAGAACGAGGTGAGTCGTTGACATCTAATTATCATGACCTAATCATCCTCTAAATTCTCTTCTTATTAATTCGTAGATCAAATTGTTTCTGGTGAACATTGATCTGTTCTTCAAGAGCAGTATTTCTCCTATTGTAAGTTCCTTTGAGTTAACTTTTGTTTTAGAAATTTCCTAAGGTTAAATGGATCAGTGATAATATAGAGTAGCTTAATCGATTGATCATTATCATCAAACCTGGTAGGAACGGGTTGGATCGAGCAGTTGTGTGTCAGGACCTCTCCCTTGATTCAGAGTCATCATTGAGGAAATCGAACAGGTACATTCTGATCAGAAGGGACCCAATTCTATAGTTCATGTGTGTACTTGATTATAAGACAATTTTGATTACTAATAGAGGTTGAATTAATATGCTTAAATTTAAGTACGATTCTAGAGGGTGTATCTCAATTTGATTTGTTTATCAATAAGACTGAGCATACCAATTCTTGGTGTGAAAGCCTGTTTTTACTTTTGAATTCATGGGGAAGTGAACTGGGTTGTTTAGGATACTACAAGGGAGGATTTAGTCTATGAATGATTTGATTTTCTTTCTTAATGTATGTTAATTGCTTATACAGGATCAGTTAAACCTGTAGGGAATCCAGTATTAGCTAGGAATTAAAGATACTATGTTCATTTGATAGTAGATATCTAGTTTGGATTCATATTCATATCAGTGATTGTAAAGACTTGTACTACTGTTTTGGACAATTGGATGAACCTAGTCCTAATATTTTTCCTTTCCATTCTTATTTAAGAACTGGAGGACTGATTTACATCAGTTAACTAAGGCTAACTTGCAACAGCACACATTGGGCTGTTTAAATTCCTAACTCTGTGTATGTGTATATCCTGGAAGAAATACAGGATATAGACTGAAGGGAGAATGGCAGGAATCTGGGACATTGAGTCTCAGGTATCTGAAATCTGGAAACCATAGCATGTTACAATTGTGTTCCTGGTACTGATTTCAGGACATGGCTGAACAGGAAACTGATTGTGTGATTAATTGCTAAGGATAGATTAAATTCCTGGAATCAGTGCATTAGAAGCAGGATTTAATTTCAGTTAGTAGCTATGAGGTTCCCATACATTGCTCTAGCCATGACAGGCATTAAATGTGTATGTGTTCCACTGTATTCATAATAGGGAAGGTGTTGGCAGTTGGTAATTGTCCTGACAGTGGACTGTTAGCCAAGGATTGGTTGTGGGCATATTCTAGACTTGCAAATGAACAGGGGGGTAGTAAGTGTCTTGATTTGGTTGAGTTTAGTTCATATAAAGACTGAGATCTGGAGTATGTTGTCTCAGTAAAACCTGAGAGTCCCAGGAAGAACCTGAGATTAAGTCCAGACTTTTGTAGGAAAATCTGAGAACTAATAGGATAGTGTTTAGACTAAGATTATAAATCCTCCTATTAACTACAAGTTCTCTTGGTACTTTTTAGTCACTGGCACCAGGAATTCGAGACCATGAGGGTTTCAATTCTCAGGACTTGAGTTCTCAGGAAACTGAGAACATGAGTGTTCATTCCCAGGAATCAGGGATGAATTCAGTATAACCTGGGAAATTTGTGAACTTAAGAACCTAAGACATCTCACTGTTTTAGCCAATTGAACCTGGGTTTTCTCAGTGGTTCAGTAAACAGTAAACCAGGACATTGAGAACTTGGAACCCATGCATTCTTTTTATGCACTGTGTTGTACTAACTCAGGAACCTAAGTCTCAGGAAACTGAGACATTAGTTCAGTATTGTCTCAGGACAACCTGAGACATGAACACAGGACAACCTGAGATGATATCCTCATGATTTCACTTCAATTGAATTTCAGGCATTAAGAATAGCATCTCATTAGGTTAGTTTAGGTTCTTCTTAACTTTTGGCAGGAAAGTTTGATCACTGGTAAGTCCTTGTTTCATTAGGGTCCTTTATGAGTTATAAGGTCTTGGAACCAATGCAAGTTTAGTTTAGTGAAACCTTAGATTCTAGGAATTAATTCACATATTGTTATTTGAGGGACCAAACAATATATCAAGTTCCTGTTTATAACATGATCCTAATAGGGTATTGGATTCCAAATAAGTTCAATTCTAGAGACTTCATTCATGGGGATAAGGTTGATTACTCTACTTTTACTTAAGGTTTAATCTAACTTTTAGGCAAATAATCAATTATAGGGTAAACTTGTTTATCAAGAATAGGACTTAGGATATATTCTTAAGTGACTTGTTAGATTTAAGAATTAGTTATTTTAGATTATTGACCAACTTGTATACATTATTATTTCATACAGGAGGATATCCGACTCTTTTGCCTACTTGTACTTTCCTGGAGCAAGGCAAGTACACTCTACGGTTTTGTACTTTTCATTATATATCCTGTGCTTCCTTGAGTAACACAATTGCAACACGTCATGTACTTTCTGGTGCTCTTGTTCTCTTGTGCTTATTACTTGTATCCGGGGAGGGGAAATATACTATCTATGTGACCAACCCTAAGTAACAACTCAGGTGTGTTTTAGCTTAGACCCCGCATCGTGCACGCGGGTCCTAAGTCACCATTCATGTGCTTTCAAGTGCTTTCAGGTGCTTTCAGGTGCTTACCCTAGCCGGTCACATATTTAGTTATATTTCAAATGTAGTACACACATGTTCAGGAGATTACCTTGTACTTATTTCCTGTAGTTCCATGATATCATGTTCTTTCAGGTGCTTACATATCATGTTCTTTCATGTTCTTACATTCATGTTCTTTCATGTACTTTACACTATTTTTCATGTACTTATTCACCATGTTCCTTCCTGTACTTTCCATGTTCCCTTGTACTTTTATATCATGATGTCTTGTTCATTACCTAGAATTGTACTTGCTCTGCTCCTGAATAGGATATGTTGCAGGTGAGATGGAGGCTTTGTGTGACACCTACTATGGACAGGATACTGCCTTCCCTACTGAGCCAGCTGGAGCTGCTTGTGACCTAGAGGCTGCAGAGGCCTAGTACTTCATTAGTTTTCCATTATCTTTCCATGTATTGAGACTAGCAGACTCTTTTATAATTGAAATGTAATAATTTCAGATATTGTACTTACTCTGGTTGGGACACACTTATATATGCTGTGATTTCGTTTCTTGTTCATATTATCTGGTTAGTTTCCCTAGATTGGTACAGCTTACTTTGTTGTGTCTAACAACAAAGGCTGGGCGTGTCCGACTCGTATCCGATTATTCGGGAGCGGGTTGTGACAATAACCTCTTGGGCCGGTCTTGCTCCTATAAGTTATATATTTTAGCATGGCTCACAATTGAGTGTCAACTGAGCTAGGAGTCCCATCATGGTGATGCTAACTTCAGTTGACGGTGTTCTAATTTGGACTTGATCTTCTTCTTAAGATTCTCCCAAGTCTCGATCGAGCAGAGTCCCTTTTCTATCTCGATGCACCTGCATCGCCACCACAGCATAGCATCATCAGAGAAAAATAGGGATGTCGTGTTTACCTTGTCGGTCTCATCTTCGATGCGAACCGACTTCAGGTCCCGCTCAACATTCCAGATGAAGTTATCCACCTCCTTCGCTTCTCGCATGCCGTTGAAGGATTTGGGTTCTGGATACTTCACCTTTTGGGACGCCTCCTTCCTCGGAGACGCACCACCAGCAATGGCCTTCTCGATGATCGCCGCTTTGGTATTCAACCCCTCGCGCAGTTCGGCAATCTCCGCCTTGATAGCCTTTTGTCCTCCTCGAACTCGGCTTGCATCTCACGGAGTTGCTCCAGAAACTGCATCATCATTGTACCAATGTCAGTCTCCAACCCATGGGCGAACACATCGTGAGCCGATTGGTTCTGTTGCACTTTATGCTCGACGGCCATCACGCCCTTCTCCAGCATCTCCATGCGGGACGCCAACTCGCCAAGGGTCCATTCCATCAACGGCTCCTTGCTCTTACCCTTCCTCGAGGGCTTCGCCTTCTCCTTAGGCGATACGGGTTGCTCCTCGTGGTAGACGATCTCGGATGAAGACATGACGAGGATCGAACCTTTGCTCTGATACCACTTGTTACGGACTTAGTATTTTTGCTAGCACTTCGTCCCGTGCGGCGCACTATCTTCCTCCTCGAAGGCTTGTGCAAGCCTTTCCAACACGACTTAGCTAAATCGCAAAGGAAAATAAGAAGAGTGGAGCAAAGATGGGACTCGTAAGAATTTTTTTTTGACTTGGAGAATGCTAAATTTTTAGGTGGTGAGGAACAAATGAGGCCTCCCCCTTTTATAATGGCTCAGAGAGCTTCACATGGAAACTTTTGGAAGGAATATTCCAGAGATTATTCTTCCTACCATAACTGGAACGGCATATTCTAGGATTATTCTCTAGGGACATAAAAGGAAACTTAACGGGCCATCTAGAAGCATCCTGGGCCATCTAGAATGATCTTGGACCTTCCATAGAAATCCACCATCTTGTGGAGAGTTTCGCCGTCTTCTGGAATGTTCTAGAAGCTTCCCGCATAACCTTGGTCCGTGGAAAGGTTATGCAACTTGGCCTCGGGCGGGGCGCAACATTTGGGACATTACATATGGCTCTTTGGTCAGAAAGAAAGAAAAGCAGACATGTTTACTTGTTGTTTAAACATTGCATCACATTATTTTTTAATAGAAGTTGCACATCATGCATTGGATTTGGACAACTTGTGTACAATGTATAGTCTCTTGATCGATCGCCTGGACACCGTCTTCGCATCGGCCTAGGAGAGTATGGGACATCCCGAGGCTTGTATGTCCTCCCAGCTAGGGGGTATCATGTCTATTAGTCAGATGGACTTGTCCCGATATGGTACCGATCGATACTGATACTGACCGATACTGACATTGAGGATCTCTTTCTTTAGTCATTTCGACAAAGAAATATTGAACGAAGTAGACTAATCAACAAGGATGTAAAAGCATAGTAAAGTCGTAAAAGCATGTAAAAGAATACGACTTATCTATCGCAGATAAACCAATCTCCAAGGCTGACTACTATGTCATTTAATTCTAAAATTACTACTATGCCTACTATGTCATTTAATTCTAAGACACAAGACACAAAATAGACGAAATGACTACTATGTCATTTCTAAAATTACTAAGATACAAGACATGAAATACTTAAAATTATGCCTAATTATACGGGGAAAAAATCTTCTAAAATTTAATAATTTATTAATAATTACTTATTTTTTTGATGCCAAAAAATTCGATAGTATGATCCGAAATCGTCGATACTATCGATACAGTCGATCATGATACTCATAGGAAGGATCTGATACCAGTTCCGATACTGATACTGATACTGTTAGCCTTGATATTAAGATAGTGTTTTTCGATAGCATATGGCTATAGTCAGGGGCGGCCCTGGCCCAGGGCAGGCCGGACGACAGCCCAGGGCCCCCGACAAAAGGGGGGCACCAACATGAAACTGTCTATAATAGAACTCGTATGTATTATGTGTCCTTTTTTTAACAAAAGGAATTGTGGTGTAGTGGGTACAATGCTAGACTTATATTAAGAGGTCCTTGGTTCGAATCTTTACTACAACAAATTTTTGTTTTAGTTATATATTTTTTTTACCTTATGTTGGGGCCCATTTTGAAAATTTCGCCTCGGGCCCCCAATTGTGCAGGGCCGGCCCTGGCTATAGTTTTGAGGTTGATAAACTTGCAATTATTCAATCGAGCGGTGACGAGTGTGGAGATGTTCGAAAACGTTGTCGGGTCGGGACAGGGAGGCTGGAAGTGGTGCTCGGGATCGAAGGTCAGGATGGGTGACGGGAGTGGAGGTGGTTGGCCGGTTGAAGAATCGGCAATGGAGAATGGGGCTGGAAACTCGAGGACAGAAGAGAGAGTCGGAAATGGAGGGTCAGTTGGATTTGGGTCTTATGGAGGTTCGACGGACGGAGCTCGGATCTCAGAGAGAGAAAGAGCTCATCACTTGCTTTTTCGTCTTCTGTCCGATTCCCTATATTTCTTTAGGACAAAAATTCTTGAAATTTGATTCTTAGGGATTGGACATGTTTTATTTTCCACCATTTTAGAAGAAAATATGATCACATAATTTATTTTTCAAAAATAATTTAATAAAAGATATAAGCTATCAATCAATACACGTAAAAAAAAAAAAAGGAAAATAATAACTGGTCCGCGGGGGTGACCGCGTGCATGCCCGCACGCATGCCGCGTGTCACTACCCCACACTCCCCCCTACTTCTTTCTGGGCCCACCCACCCCCCACCCAATTAGAGGACGACATGTGGCCTGCGAGTCACGACTGTGTTTCAAACCTACGGGCAACATAGTATCGTCCAAAGAAATTATGATAAGAACGTTCTTCAACCAAAAAAAAAAAAAATCATACAAACACAACCGAATGAGCCTGGGCTTGGTCATTGATCACATGTATGATTGAAATCCTGTCCCATATTTTTCACTGTACACAGGAAAATCTTTCCATTTTTTTTCCTCTGGCCAACCTTTTTTTTCATATATGACCAAATGAATATGAGTTTGTAATGTTGCTAGTGAGCTCATGGGAGACGTAGTTTCTACGTCTTACTGCATTTTTTTTCCTTCCTATCTTCTTTCTTCTTTCTTTCTTAACATATCATTACTTTTTCTTCTATTTATTAAAACTTTGTGTAATATTGTTCAGTAGATGTGTCAAAATTTGGTTGCAGCCTGCATCTATGATTCCATACGCCTCCTTAGATATTGACAAGATATTGTCTGGACCGGCATGGGATTATATTGCTGAGTTAATTTTAGTTGTCCCTTAATTTTTATTGGTGCAAATATAGATTTAAGTTAAATTTGGACCGGACAGACCCGTAAAAACACTGATTGTCTGAAAGTTTGTCCTATAAAGAAAAGGCTGTTCAAGTCCAAAGTCTTGTCAGATTAATTACTTTGTCAGATTAATTACTCGTAGGTCGACCAAAGATTAATTTCCTGATGTTAACATATGGTTTTGTTGTTTATAAGGAGAACGATGCAAAGATGAACTTGAGAACCGTTTGTATCTATTACTCATAATAGGACATACAATCACCAGTGCTACTACTACCTACACTCCTACACGAATGGCTACTGACAGGCCGCTCCACATCGCAGTCCTCCCGTGGCTCGCCGCCGGCCACCTAACCCCTTTTGTCGGGCTGGCCACCCGCATCGCCCTCCTCGGCCACCGCGTATCCTTTCTCTCCACCCCTCCCAATCTTCCTTCCGATAACCACCTCCCCTCCCTCCTCCACCTCGTCCCCCTGACGCCCTCCGTGCATGCCCCCGTTAGCTCCACTTCCGAGCTCACCGACTCCACCGAGCACCTCCGCCCTCTCCTCCGCCGCGCCTACGACTCCCTCTCCGGCCCCCTCGCCGACTTCCTCTCCTCTGCCGCAGCGCCGCCCGTCGACTGGCTGTTGTGCGACTACGCCCCCTACTGGGCCGTGTCCGTCGCGAGGTCCCTCAACGTGCGCACCGCCTTCCTCTCCCTCTTCGGTGCCGCCGTGCTCAGCACGCTTGGCCCCCCGGACGAGCTCATCCGCCCCCGGAGGCTCGCCCCGGAGGACCTCACCGTCCCGCCCGACTGGGTCCCCTTCCAGACCTCGGTGGCGTTCCGGCTGCCCGAGGCCAGGACGATCTTCGGGCCGGCGTTCGGTCCCGACGCTTCGGGCGTCTCGGAGGCCTACCGCTTCGGCGTCACGGTCAGGGAATGCGACCTGGTCGTCGTCCGGAGCTGCGTCGAGCTCGAGGCGGAGTGGCTGGATCTCCTCAAGGATATATATGGCAAGACAGTGCTGCCTGTTGGTCACTTCCCTCCGGTGGCGCCAAATGAGTCCGTCGCGGCCGCTAGTTTAAAAGATTGGACCGGAGCCTTCGAATGGCTGGACAAGCGAGCCCATGGGTCGGTGGTCTATGTAGCCTTCGGCAGTGAGGTGAGACTCAACAGGGAACAGGTCCGCGAGATTGCCCGTGGGCTTGAGCTATCCGGGCTCCCCTTCATTTGGGCCTTACGGTGGCCCAATGGGCTGGCAGAGGTGCTGCCGGAGGGCTTCGAGGACCGGACCGCCGGCCGGGGGATGGTATGCCAGGGGTGGGTCCCACAGGTGAGGCTCCTAGGCCACCCTGCAGTCGGAGGGTTCATGACGCACTGCGGATGGAACTCGGTGACGGAGGGCCTGCAATTCGGACTGGCCCTGATCCTCGTACCGATGATTTACGACCAGGCGCTGAATGCTCGACTTCTCGAGGAGAAGCGGGTCGGCAAGGAGGTGCCGAGAAACGACGAGGACGGAGCGTTCGACGGTATCGGAATTTCGGAGACCCTGAGGCTGGTTATGGTGGAAGAAGGTGGGAAGGGCTATAGGGCTAGGAGCAAGGAACTGAAGAGTGTGCTTGGGAGCAAGGAGGTGCAAGATTCATACGTGACCAAATTTGTTGAGCATCTTAAATCCCATAGGCCTGCATGAGAAAATATGTCTGTTAGTTCCCAACTTCCAAGTACGTTACTCTTTGTTTAGATAGCTGTTTTATGAGTTCGAATGTGTGTGATGCGTACGCATATTTTATGAGTTTTTTCATTTATAGTTGTTGAAATGTTTAATCTTTTAGTTTTTTATTGGTTTGTAATAATATACTAGTTAATGAGTGATATTGTCTTCCACTTTTGAATAGGGTGCGGTTACCCAACTAATATTATTCATTTTTTATGGATTAAAAATTTAATCCATAAAAAGTAGTAGTAGTAAATCAAGTATTAGTTCTTAATACCATATTATTTTATGTAATATAAATTATTATTATTATTATTTTAAGTTTTTTTATTAAACATCATTCACTTCCAGTCTCCCACACACACCTCTCTCTCTCTCTCTCTCTCTCTCTCTCTCTCTCTCTCTCTTAGATCTCACTTCTTCATATATATTTTTCGGAAGTAAAACATATGAATAGTAGAGCCGACATGAACTATAAACCCATCCCATCATTTTTTTTCCACTTCACAAACTCAACCAAACGACTGAACTTCCATCTCTACGGTAATATTCTCTTTTGTTGCATGACTTCTGGGTTCAGTGAACCAAACAAGCCCTAGTCCAATATAAGCAAGAAGTCGCATAGCTGACTTCCAAGAAAAATAAAGAAGTGCCTCACAAGAAGTCGGATCAAAGGACAACTAAAAGTAGCTTGGATAGGACAATATAACCTCTTGGACCGGTCTTGTTCCTATAAGTTATATATTTTAGCATGGCTCACAATTGAGTGTGAACTGAGCTAGGAGTCCCATCATGGTGATACAAACTTCAGTTGCCGGTGTTCTAATTGGGAGCAGATCTATTGTCCCCAACTTTTCATTATTCTTTATCAATTCTGTCACATGTATTTTTTAACATGTGATACATTTTCTCAGTTCCTACAATTATAAATACCAAAAGTATGATGTGTCACATGATAAGAACATGTGACAAAGTTGGTAAGGAATAATAGGGACATCATATCCGCTCCCGTTCTAAATGGTCAATGGGCCTTTAGTGTTATATGAACTTCTTATCTATGAATCATGTATCTCCTCAGTCTCCCTATGCACTCCTTGATTCCCTAATATCAATATTTTTTAATATTCCATAATGTCATATAAATATGAAAACAATGCATAAGATATGACAATAAATGAATGCATGAGATTAGACAATTTCTTGTGGGCAATGTTTATTGGATCCAAATCCCACACTTGAAATCCCTATAAGCCTTAGCTCTATATGCCTCTCCCTCTCCTCCTCCATCACCAACCTCAAGATATCATATGCCAACCCTCATTCAAATGCATGGTTGTGGTTTGTGAGACATTGCGTTCAAATATACCAACCTCAAGATACCAACAATGCCAACCCTCATTCAAATGCATGGTTGTGGTTTGGGAGACATTGCGTTCAAATATACCAACCTCAAGATACCAACAATGCCAACCCTCACTCAAATGCATGGTTGTGGTTTGGGAGACATTGCGTTCAAACATACCAACCTCAAGATACCAACAATGCCAACCCTCACTCAAATGCATGGTTGTGGTTTGGGAGACATCCCTCGTTCAATCAACATATGAAAATAAACAAGTGCATTGAGAAAGAAGAAAATATTTTCTCAATATACTATAAGAAAATTAGAATTTTTGTGACATATAAAGTTGTCATAGAATATGTGAAACACGTTATAACACATCTTCCATGACGAGTAAAATGACGATGTACTTTCGTTACATATACCTCCATAGCTGAAAGACAAATAACACCTAAAAAGATGACCTCACAGAATTTTTTCAACTGTGACAAACAGACTAATTTGTCTTTCCAAACTAAATGAAAGAGTTATATTCGCTATTGTGTAAAAAGAATGTACACTAGAGAGACTTGAAATATATGTTTTATAAGACATAATTGTTAAAGTATTGTAATGTTATAATGTGTTTGTGTAAGAAAGAAAGGGAAACCGAGCTACAGCTTTATGGTCAGAAAGAAAGAAAGGCATACATGTTTACTTGTTGTTTAACTATTGCATCACGTTATTTTTTGGATAAAAGTTACATATCATGCATTGGTTAACTTGTGCACAAGGTATAGTCTCTCGATCGATTGCTGGACACTGGAATCGCATCGGCCTAGGAGAGTATGGGACATCCTGCGGCTTGTATGTCCTCGCGGTCGGGGGATGTCATGTCTATTAGACAGATGGACTTGTCCCGATATGATACCGATCGAAAGTAATGTTGCATAGTTGAAAGTTTGAAACTGAGATTTGTGGATTGTGAATATTAATAACTTGTCAATTTTCTATCACTAGCATTAATATTAACAACTTAAATATAGTAATGTTGCACTTTTTTCTATCACCGAGTATTAATATATTATGTCTGTGAATTTGAATCTCATTATTGGCACTTGGCATAAGCTTCACTACTTCTTAAATTTTAATTGATGCATTAGATTTCAAATGCATATAGTATGCAATGTATGAGTCTATGTGAATGTGAATCTCAGTGTGCTTCACTTTTTTTTTGTCTGTTATCAAAACCGATCAACCAAATCAAACCAAACCAAACCAAGTAGGTCGGTTTCAAAATCGAACCAACCAGTTGGTTGGTTCGGTTCGACTGTGATTATTTCCAAACCGATTAACTTTGGTTTGGCTACGGTTGGGACCAAATAGGTCGGCCACCGATCCATGCACACCCCTACTTCTGGGTGAGTTCAGTGAACCAAACAAGCCCAACCCTCAAGTCCAATATAAGTAAGAAGTCGCATAGCTGACTCCCAAGAAAAATAAAGAAGTGCCTCACAAGAGGTCGGATCAAAGGACAACCAAAATTAGCTTGGATAGGACAATATAACCTCTTGGACCGGTCTTGCTCCTATAAGTTATATATTTTAGCATGGCTCACAATTGAGTGTGAACTGAGCTAGGAGTCCCATCATGGTGATGCCAACTTCAGTTGACGGTGTTCTAATTGGGAGCGGATCTATTGTCCCCAACTTTTCATTATTCTGTATCAATTCTGTCACATATATTTTTTAACATGTGATACATTTTCTCAGTTCCTACAATGGTGAATACCAAATATGATGTGTCAGATAATAAGAACATGTAACAAAATTGGTAAAGAATAATGGGGACATCATATCCGCTCCCGTTCTAATTGGTCAATGGACCTTTAGTACTATATGAACTTATCTATGAATCATGTATCTCCTCAGTCTCCCTATGCACTCCTTGATTCCCTAATATCAATTAATATTCCATAATGTCATATATGAAAACAATGCATAAGATATGACAATATTAAATGAACACATGAGATTTGACAATTTCTTGTGGGCAATGTTTATTGGATCCAAATCCCACACTTGAGATCCCTATAAGCTCTAGCTCTATATGGCTCTCCCTCTCCTCCTCCACTATCACCAACCTCGAGATATCATATGCCAACTCTCATTCAAATGCGGTTGTGGTTTGGGAGACATTGCGTTCAAACATACCAACCTCAAGATACCAACAATGCCAACCCTCACTCAAATGCATGGTTGTGATTTGGGAGACGTCCCTCGTTCAATCAACATATGAAAATAAACAAGTGCATTGAGAAAGAAGAAAATATTTTCTCAATATCCACTATAAGAAAATTAGGTTTTTTGTAACATATAAAATTGTCATAGAATATGTGAAACACGTTATAACACATCTTCCATGACGAGTAAAATGACGATGTACTTTCGTTACATATACCTCCATAACTGAAAGACAAATGACACCTAAAAAGATGACGTCGCAGAATTTTTTCAACTGTGACAAACAAACTAATTTGTCTTTCCAAACTAAATGAAAGAGTTATATTCGCTATTGTTTAAAAAGAATGTACACTAGAGAGACTTGAAATATATGTTTTATAAGACAGAATTGTTAAAGTATTGTAATGTTATAATGCGTTTGTGTAAGAAAGAAAGGAAAACCGAGCTACAGCTTTATGGTCAGAAAGAAAGAAAGGCAGACATGTTTACTTGTTGTTTAACTATTGCATCGCGTTATTTTTTTGATAAAAGTTACATATCATGCATTGGTTAACTTGTGCACAAGGTATAGTCTCTCGATCGATTGTTGGACACTGGAATCGCATCGGCCTAGGAGAGTATGGGACATCTTGCCGCTTGTATGTCCTCGCGGTCAGGGGGGTGTCATGTCTATTAGACAGATGGACTTGTCCCGATATGACACCGATCGATACCGATACTGACTGATAGTGACATTGAGGATCGATCTTTTTTTCAGTCGTTTTGACAAAGAAAATTGAATGAAATAGACTAATAAGCAAGGATGTAAAAGCATAGTAAAGTTGTAAAAACACGTAAAGAAGAAAATTTATCTATTGCAGGTAAACCAATTGGCAAGGCTGAGTACTAGTCATTTAATTCTAAAATTACTAAGATATAAGACACGAAGTACTTAAAATGCCTAATTATATGAAATATTATTTTTCTAAAATTTAATAATTTATTAATAGTTACTTGTTTTCTGATACCAAAAAATACGATGATCTGATCCAAAATTATCGATACTACCAATACCGTCAATCTCGATACTCATAGGAAGTGTCTGATACCGGTTCCGATACTGATATTGTGAGCCTTGATACTCATAGGAAGTGTCTGATATCGGTTCCAATTATATATCAATCTTGCGGTGACGAGTGCGGAGATGCTCGACAACAATGTCGAGTCGAGACAAGGAGGCTGGAAGTGGTGCTCGGGATCAAAGGTTAGGATGAGGACGGAAGTGGAGGTGTTGGCCGGACGGTTGAAGATTGGTGGAGGTGGCGCTCGGCAATGGAGAATGGGGCTGGAAACGGAAGGAGAGGAGAGAGTCGAAAATGGAGGGTCAGTTGGATCGGGTCTTACGGAGGTTCAACAGACAGAACTCGGATCTCAGAGGAAGAGAAGGAGCTCACCACAGTTTTCTGTCTTCTGTCTGATTTCTAAATTTCGTTAGAAAAAATAGTTCTTAAAATTTAATTGTTATATGTTGGACAAGTTTTATTTTCTACCATTTTAGGAGAAAAAAAAAGATAGGGTCACATAAATTTTAAAAGAAATCATAGAAATTATAAGCAATCACTCACTACACGTAAAAGAATTTATGGTAAGAATATTTTTCACCCAAAACATTGAATGAGCCTGGGCTTGGTCATTGATCACGTGTATGATTGAAATCCTGTCCCACACGGTTCACTGTACACAGCGAACTCTTTCCATTTTTCTTCTCTCTGACCAACCTTTTTCCTATGACAAAATGAATGTGAGTTTGTCATGGTGCTAGTGAGCTCACGGGGGACGTAAGCCTGTTTGTCTCCTTCTTCAATAAATTTTTAGGAAAATGCTACTCTACAACCAAATTTTACAACCTTCTTACAGCTATTTAAACACAGAAAATGCTAATTTTACTACCAAATTCTTACAACCTTCTTACAACTACTTCCTCCCACCCCTTACACATGAGTCCCACCGGGTCCCACCACCACTCTCACCCCCTGCTACATGGGCTCCACCCGGTCCCACCATTTCTTCTCCTCCTCCAATCGAAGTCCGACACGTGTCCGGTTGTAGGAGGTTTGTAAAATTTGGTTGTAGGCAGAGCAAAGGTCTTTAAACACTGGTGCAAGCACTGTTTTACAAATTTATATGAAACCAGCTTTTAAACACTGGTTTTGAAAAAAAAAGTTTAAATTTTTTGATCTTTGCTATGCCTATAACCAAATGTTTATAATTATCTTACAACCGCCATGTGTCGGACTTCGATTGGAGGTGAGAGGAAAGTGATGGGGTCGGATGAAGCTCATATAACAAGAGACAAGAGGGAGGTGGGACCCGATGGAATCCATGTATAAGAGGTGGAAGAGAAAAGATGTAAGAATATTGTAAGAATTTGGTTGTAGACTAACATTTTTCTAAAAGAGCTTTGCTATGCCTATAACCAAATATCTACAATTTTCTTACAACCGTCGTGTGTCGGACTTTGATTGAAAAAAGAAAAATTAGTGGGATTGAGTGGAGTCCATCTAGAAGGGAGGGTGAGAGGGGAGGCAGGACCGGTAGTAGTAGTGGTTGTCAACGTCAGTTGAGTTGGGTATGAGTTGTATCTATTACTCATATACATTGGCGGAGCCACATTGGAGGTGCACTGGGCATACAATCACCACTACTACTACTTACTACCCACACTCCTATTCCGCATGGCCAGCGACAGCCCACTCCACATCGCAGTCTTCCCGTGGCTCGCCGCCGGCCACCTCATCCCCTTCGTCGAGCTCTCGACGCGCATCGCCCTCCTCGGCCACCGCGTATCCTTCCTCTCCACCCCGCCCAATCTTCTCCGCCTCCCTACTCCGGATAGCCTCCCCCCTCTCCTCCGCCTCGTCCCCCTGACGCCCTCCGTGCAGGCCCCCGTTAGCTCCACTTCCGACCTCACCGACTCCACCGAGCACCTCCGTCCCCTCCTCCGCCGCGCCTACGACTCCCTCTCCGGCCCCCTCGCCGACTTCCTCTCCTCTGCCGCGACGCCGCCCGTCGACTGGCTTCTGTGCGACTACGCCTCCTACTGGGCCGTGCCCGTCGCGAGGTCCCTCAACGTGCGCACCGCCTTCCTCTCCCTCTTCGGCGCCGCCGCGCTCGGCTCGCTTGGCCCTCCGGACGAGCTCATCCGCCCCCGGAGGCTCGCCCCGAGGACTTCACCGTCGCGCCCGACTGGGTCCCCTTCCCGACCTCGGTGGCGTTCCGGCTGCCGGAGGCCAGGACGGCCTTCGGGCGGACGTTCAGTCCCGACGCCTCCGGCGTCTCGAAGGCCTACCGCTTCGGCGTCACTGTCAGGAATGCGACCTGGTCGCCGTCCGGAGCTGCGTCGAGCTCGAGCAGGAGTGGCTGGATCTCCTCAAGGACATATATGACAGTGCTGCCAGTTGGTCACTTCCCTCCGGTGGCGCCAAAAGAGTCCGTCGCGGCCGCTAGTTTAAAAGATTGGACCGGAGCCTTCGAATGGTTAGACAAGCGAGCCCATGGGTCGGTGGTCTATGTAGCCTTTGGCAGTGAGGTGAGACTCAACAGGGAACAGGTCCACGAGATTGCCCGTGGGCTTGAGCTATCCGGACTTCCCTTCATTTGGGCCTTGAGGTGGCCCAATGGGCTGAAAGAGGTGCTGCCGGAGGGTTTCGAGGACCGGACCGCCCACCGGGGGATCGTATGCCAGGGGGGTCCCACAGGTGAGGCTCCTGGGCCACCCTGCGGTCGGAGGGTTCATGACGCACTGCGGGTGGAGCTCGGTGACGGAGGGCCTACAGTTCGGACTGGCCCTGATCCTCGTGCCGATGATTTTCGACCAGGCGTTGAGTGCTCGACTTCTCGAGGAGAAAGGGGTCGGCAAGGAGGTGCCGAGGAACGACGAGGACGGAGCGTTCGACGGTATCGGAATTTCGGAGACCCTGAGGTTGGTTATGGTGGAAGAAGGTGGGGAGGGCTATAGGGCTAGGAGCAGGGAACTGAAGAGTGTGATTGGGAGCAAGGAGGTGCAAGATTCATACCTGACCAAATTTGTAGAGCATCTTAAATCCCATAGACCTACATGAGAAAAATAATGTTTGGAAGTTTGGTTGCTGCAACAACCAAACTTACCAACATTTAGATTATAGATACCGATGTAGGAGCTGTTTCATTGCCACTGGTTCACAGTATAAGATATGTTGATTCAAAATTCAACATCTCAACGAGGATGATAAGACTTTCTGGAAAAAAAAAAACCCTCACAAGAAGTCGGGACAACCAAAATTAGTTTCGATAGGACAATTGAGTGTGAACCGAGCTAGGAGCCCCATCATCGTGATGCAAAGGCTTCAGTTAACGGTGTTCTAATTGGGAGCAGATCTATTATCCCAGATCCTTGTTATTCTATATTAATTCTGTCACATATAATTTTTAATATGTGGTATATTTTTTCAGTTCCTATAATTATGAATACCAAAAGTATCATGTGTGACATAATTGGTAAAGAATAATGGGAACATCAGATCCACTCCTATTCTAATTGGTCAATGGACCTTTAGTACTATATCAACTCCTTAGCTCCAACTAATAACTGAAAGAGTTATATTCGCTATTGTATAGAAAGATTGTAAACTAGGGACTTGAAATGTATGTTTTATAAGACAGAGCTGTTAAATTGAAGTATTGTACTGTTATAAGTGTTTGTGTAAGAAAGAAAAAAACAGAGCTACGACTCCTTGGTCAGAAAGGAAGACATGTTTACTTGTTGTTTATCTATTGCATCGCATTATTTTATTGATAGAAGTTGCATACTGACCAATACTAACATTCGGAATCTCTTTCTTTAGTCATTTCGACAAAAATAAATGAACAAAATACTAACCAACAAGGATGTAAAAGTATAGCAAGATTGTAAAAGCATGTAAAAGAAGAAAACTTATCTATCGCAGTTAAACCAATTGGCAAAGCTGACTACTATGTCATTTAATTCTAAAATTACTAAGATATAAGACATGAAATATTTAAAATTATGCCTAATTATTTTTTCTAA
>JANAVB010025312.1:0-17834 GCA_029216955.1 Iris pallida | reverse complement strand
GAGTCCGTTTCTTCCCAAACGAACTCGTTGCACTCGTCGAGGAGAGGAGGATCCGCTAGAGCATTTCTAGCATGAAGGCGGAGGCTTTTGCTGGAGGGAAATCGGTCAACACGACAACCGAGGAGCCCCGTTCATTGAGTTTTTGACACTCAATAGTAAACCCTAATCTACCATTGTAAATCTAGAATTTCTTTCATTTTTGCATATATAGGTGCCCTAGACTTTCCCACGAAATTTGGTGGGATTTTGACTTCGTTTGATGGCGGTTTCGGACACGTGTCGGTCCTTTAAGGCACGTGTTCGATGAAATGCCGCTTAGGATAGAAAGTTGCTATTTTTCGATTCTGACTTCATGGATGTTTAGATAATATTATTTTGATAAACTTTCGTGAAGACGGATTTGGTTTTGACAACGTATCAGCGGCGATTCGGGCAACGGACGCACGTGCACGGATCCCGTGCACGAGGCCGTGCGTGCCCTGCTGTCCGCGCGTTGTTTCTCGATGCACAGGCCGTATTTTTGTGTAAAATTTCTTGAGCATGTGGGGGCAACCTCTGCCCCCATGCTCGTAAAATTTCACGGCTTTTCGTTGAGCGAGCGTGGAGAAATCATGCGTGCACCGCTCAGCCACTTTGCATTCAGCCTTTTATTTTGTCGCAGAAACGGACTTCGTGCGCGCACACGATGGAGCGAAGACCCGTTCCAGGACCTGGGACATGTTGACCTATACCTAGACTAACCAAGAGACAAACCCCGAGTCACGGCGTGGCCCGACGAGCGAGCCACGAGGCCGGAACCGCGCACACGAGGGCGCGCGGGCATGTGCGCGCGCAGCAGGCCGCGCGGGTACGGGGGCTGCATGCGCCGCTTCTGCACAGCATGTCACCGTGTCACCGTGTCCTAGACTTACCCTAGGACCCCCCAGCTACGTGCACAAGCACGAGGCTTTTCGTTGCGTGGGCGACGCTCAATCGAGCGAGAACGCACGAGTTATCACGCGGTATCGGGAAATTCCGATACGCGTTCTGTGGACACGACACGGACACGATTTCAAACCCGAGAGTATACGAACGCATCACGTGGGTTGAGGCCAACGTGTATGCCGAGTTTTGCGGGTTCGTTTGGTGTATATTGCATTTTGGGTCGTTGTGTGAAATGGTGGAGTTTTCTTTAAATTTCGATTTTTGAGTTAAATGCGATATTTTGATTTCCAGCTTCTTAGCTTACAAAATCTGAGTTTTCAGGACTTATATGAGATTTTGGATTTGTTGGAACCAACCTTTGGTTTTGTTTCATAATTTTTCATCAATTATGAGTATATATGCTTGCTATATAGTTTTGTATACATATATTTTATTTTATATATCTA
Source organism: Iris pallida (assembly GCA_029216955.1). Lineage (NCBI taxonomy): Eukaryota > Viridiplantae > Streptophyta > Magnoliopsida > Asparagales > Iridaceae > Iris > Iris pallida. The sequence goes on along the minus strand of JANAVB010025312.1, from coordinate 16,464 downwards.
AAACCCCGTTGAAACCCATTGCTATGTTCATATGAGTTGAGAATGGGTCGAGGGAATTTAATTCCAGATTTTGATTCTTCAAACTATTTCAAACCATTGCCAATCATTCCTTTTGAGCATTTGTATATATATATATATATATATATATATATATATATATATATATATATATATATATATAAAAAAAAAATATATATATATATATATATATATATATATATATTTTATATATACCTCTATATATATATATATATATATATATATATATATATATATATATATATATAGAGGTATATATAAAATATATATATATATATATATATATATATATATATATATATAAAATATATATATATATATATATATACAATTAAAAAATAAATAAAAAAAATAAAAAAAAAAGAAAAAAAAAATGTATATATAGGTATATAATAGTATATTAATTTGGGTAATACCATAGTTATATTGAATGTTTTAATCTCAAATTTGATCCTTATTTCAGTAAGCTCCGGGGCACACACACACACACACCATCATTTGTTAGAATTAAGGTTTGTTTGTATTGTAAATACACATGTGTGTATATACCTATATGTATATAGATATTTATGCTTGATAATTCTCTTAAAATAGATTGTAGTTGTGTATATAACTATAGGAGCCCTAGGACAAATTTGATTTATCATTTTGAGCCTAGTTTAGTCGAATTGGCCGACAAGTTGACTAAATTGACAAAAGTCAACTTTGGGTCAAACTTGATCCAATTCAACTCAAACGAACTCCAAATGACCTAAAATTTTGCGTATGACCTAGAAATTAGTAGACGGACTACTTGACCCAGGTTTGAATAGCGTTGACCAGGTTTGACCAAAGTTGATCGGGGGTTGACTTTGACCAAAATGGACCTAGAAGCATGTAGTCTTGCATTGTAGCTATTTCTTTTGATATTTTAGACTTGGTTGTGACATGTGTATACTTTAAATAGGTTTACATTGCCCCAGTTTAGCTACACTTCATCATCAGTAGTTCAGTTTGCCAGGCGAGTACATTCTCTGATCTTTTCATACTTCTTTGGATATGTTCTCTTGTTATAGACTAGTATACTTGATGCTGACACAACGTTCACACGGATTAATACCCTATGGATCTTTTCATGCAATGTTATCCCCTCGGATACATCGAGTATATCATGTTTATGTACTTTATCATGGCCATCATGTACTCCATGTATTCATATTTATCTATGTGCACTCTTATGATTATTTATGTACACTCATAACCATATGAGCTCCATGTAACAGTAGTTGTTATCCATGTGCAATAACATAACATGCATTGATCCTTGTGTATTAATTTGGGGACAGGGAGAGTGTAGTTGGTTATGTGATCATTATCCCCAGTAGGTATCCATGTGCACTCCATAGTTGTATCCATGTGCAACCCAAATCGTTTACATAACCAATTTATGCTCTAAATCACGTAGATGGTTACATTTCTCTATTTATCACATTATATCTCATTGTATAGTCTCTCTCTCTCTCTTGTTGACTTTCTTTACAGCGATTTATGTATAGTTTTCTATAGCTTGTTTTATATGTCCAATCCTGATATAAACTGTTGTTAGAGATATGTGCTCGTTCCGTCCTGACTGGGCATGTTGAAAATTTTACAGGTATTGATGAGGAGTACTGCCCTACTTATTATGGCATTGGCTTAGATGATACTGGCGACGTGGACCCTCAGGAGGATCCAGTAGTCGCTGAAGACTTGCCCATAGTCTAGCTGAGACTTTGTATTTTATTGTCTTTCTATTTGAGACTTTATGAGTTGTACTTGAGATTTATTCTGGTGGTTTACACCTAGACTTTTATTTATGTTGTGACTCTCTTGTGATTTTCTATTCTATTCCATTTTAGTGTCGTGATTGAGTATTTATTTTTTTATTCTCCATTCGGAGCTTATTCTAGACTGTGTTAGATATTGTGACTCAGGATAGCGTTCTACCGTCGACACTGTGGCGTAGGCTGGGCGTATTCACTTCTCGTGCCCCTTTTACTGGGTGCGGGTCGTGACAATAAGAACCCTAAAAGGGTTAACCCTGGATATAACATGGATAGTTTGTCCCATTACTAATGATGCGTCTTTTTGATTGTAAAAATTAAAGTAAGGCATTCCTTCTCAACAAGGTTATATCTGTGCCCTGTGCCGATCATCATACGGCTCAAATAATAGATAGCTTGTTTATGTCCTTAATTATTCTTTTGAGCTAACAGTACACCAAAAGAATGTTCTATTGCACGGACATATAGCAATAATGGTTTACCCACAACTGGAGCCACCAATATTGGAGAATTGGTGAGGTACCTTTTAATATCTTCGAATGCTTGTTGACATTTTTTTATCTCAGACAAAAGAGACTCCTTTCTTTATTAACTGAGTGAAGGGTCGACATCGTCCAGATAGATTTGAAATGAACCTTCGGATGTAAGCCAACCTGCCTGTATACTCGAAGCTCTTTAATATCCTTTGGGGGATCCATTTCTAGGATCGCTTTAACTTTGTTGGGGTCAATATGTATTTCCTTTGAAGTTATGACAAATCCAAAAAATTTGCTTCTAGAGACTCCCAAAAATGACTTTGTAGGATTCATCTTGAGTTAGTGCACACACATCAATTCGAACACCATTCTCAAGTTCTGAAGGTGATTGCCCTTTGAACGACTTTTAACTGCAATATTGTTTACGTAGCATTCCACTATCTTTTGCAAATGTTTGCAAAAAATTGTGCCCATGGCACATTGATATGTAGCTCTAGCATTCTTTAAACCAAAGGGCATCACCATATAGCAGTATACCCCCATCGGTGTTCGGAATGATGTGTGTTTTTTATCGGCTAGAAATATTTAAATATGATTGTAGCCTAAAAACACATCCATAAAGGACATTAGTTCGAAGCCACAAGTGTTATCAATCATGACATCTACGATTAGAAGAGAAAACTCGTCCTTTGGACAAGCTTAATTAAGATCTCGATAATTAATATATACCTGAATCTTCCTATTTTTCTTCATGATCGGGACAATATTAGTGACCCAGTCACGATGTTATTCTTTTCGGACAAAACCAATGTCTATAAATTTCTTTACATCAGTCATAATCGTTTCTATCATATTTGGACAGAACAGCCGTTGTTATTGCTTTACAGGTTCAGCATTATGAAGTATATTATGACAATGCATTGCTACCTGTGTATCAGGCCCAAACATATCTTCATAACTACAAGCAAACACATCTACATACTCTTTAATGAGCTCGAGAAGAGAATGTTTATCTACATCAGATAAATTTTTGCTGATGAATATTGCTTTAGGCGACTCTAAGTTACCTAAATTAACTTGAACAACTTCATCTTTAGCAGAAGGCTCTCGTTGTTCAAACCGTATTTCCCATTAGGTCTCAAGTTGTTGAGCCTAATGCTCGACTTCAAAGGTCTTAATAGAGAGATCATCATCCTCTGTTTGATCACCAGATACCTTATAAGCTGAGAAAACATCTCTAAATATTGCTCCTACACGGTAATCTAAATCCCATACTGAAGAATTAGAAGAATGAGAATATGTATCACTATCTTCTTTGTTTGAGATTTCTGTTGTAGTAGGAGGAGTTACATATCCTAGCCCAGAATGAGTAGGATGATAGTAGTCTTGTGGTTTCCCTGTTGGAGTTGGGATACGCAGCGATAAATATCGACCTTTACCAAAATTGAGACTTTACTGATTATGTAAATCATAGCCCATTTTTTGAATGATATTCTTCACTTGAGGAATGTACCAGTAAAGCTGTATTCTACCAGAATCTGGTTCAGGATTGTTAACTAAAGCTTCTTCAGTGATCTCTGCTCGACCAAAATTGATCGGTGTCTCGCCAATCAACCTAGATGGTACTTCAAAGTAAGAATCCTCATAAGATAGACATGGAGTACTACTTATAACAAAAATTGACACATACAGTGATAGCTTCATATCTGTGATAAGTAAACACAAAGAGTATATAGTTTTTAGACTATTCGTAGGAACATCAAAGTAATCAAAAGCATAACCTCTTTCATTAGGTATCTACGTAATTTCTTCTTCTGGGAAAACATCCTCAGGAAGTTTAATACATAGAGATTTATTTACAATATCTGCTCATGCAGCGATCAAAGCATGCGTTAGATCGATCACCAGAGGCTCGTCCAGTTGAACTAGATGCTTGTTTCGGTGAAGATCAACTACAAACGGTTCGTCTTTCTTGGTCCTCAGGACAATCACCAGAGGTTCCTCTTTTCTTGTCCTCAGATCAATTACTAGTGGCTCATCTGTCTTGATGTTCATTTTATTCTTGCATAGATTAACAAAAAAAGTATACCATCACCTGATTGAATTTCCTGTGAAGTCCTAATAGGCTCCTTCCACATGGGATCTCTCAAATATATAGCCAAGGGCTCTTCAACTGGCTCCTTCCACACGGGTAAGCTAGCTCAGCTGGTTTGGACCTGTGTGAATCAGTTCAGTGAGGGAGCCTTCAGGCTTTTCCAAGCCTTTCCAATAGGCGGCGGCTCATGGCTCGCTCATAAAGGAGGAGTAGCGCGCTAACGCGGCTCGCTTCGCTTTTCGACGAAGATAGAAATACCTGTGGTTTGATCAATAGAAATTTGTTCCGATTTTCCATTAACATCTTCCTCCTTATCCACTACCAGATGTGATGGTTCATCGTCAAAGGGTCTCTAATCTAGAGGTTTATATAGCCTTGTATTAGAGAAGTACACTTCGACCCTCTTGAAAGGATCAATATCTATAAATTATGTACAGACTACTCCTTCTTCATTCACATATTTGAAACATGATGAAGAGTAGATGGTACAAGAAGATTTTTATATATCTACGGCCGTCCTAACAGGACGTTGTAGGACACATTGGCATGAATGACATAGCATCTGACTTCAGTCTGAAGATTCTCTATATAACACTTAAGATGGATATTTCCCAGAGAGTGACTTTGTCCCGCATTAAAACTAGTGATAGTAGTAGAGGTTGGTGACAACTTGTGCATTGGAATCCCGAATATCTGAAGCAAGCTTCGAGGATAACATTAACAAATGAACTAGGATCAATATGGATGCGGTCCACCATACAAGCCCCGATATACCCTGTATAATACAGGCATCTATCATAGAGGTTATTTTTCAACAACATATATGTTCGACATAACAAAAGGTTAAACAAATTTTTTGCTTTATTGAATGTATAAGGTATCTGTGTACAAAGAAGGAAGTCCTAACCAGGATATTCTAAGTATAGGGAGAGGAGGTTTCTAGAAAAGTGGGATAGTGGAGATCGAGTACTGCAGTGGCTCCTTTACTCCATTGACGATCTGACGACGAGTCAACCTTGCTATGGCTCTCTGGTACCTTTGATAGGATTCTGGGATCATCGATAAAGAGGCTGTCTGGAGGAGAAGATCCCTTAAATATGGTTGGTTGGTTGGTTCTATGGTTGATTGGTGGATGGGGGTGGTTGACTCTTCGTAGATAGAGATTGCTAATCCTTTGAAGATTTTTGATTGTCAATTTTCTCTCTGTCGATGCTTTGGTGGAAGAAGAACTCGTTCTATTTATAGAGAACCGATCACATATACAATGTGTATTAGGGTTTCTGAGATATGAAAGAATCTATCGTCATTACACGGTACGGGCTTCTACAGTGCTGACACGTGGCGGACATCGAGATTCCTCTCAAACGAGATCTCTGGTGGTTATAAACATAAACGAAGGAGGTGACATATGGCGTGTGCCGATTTGCTTGATCTGATACAGCCGAGTAAATCTTGGGATTTTATCCTAGCATTGGAGTCTAATTGATCCTCGTCTAAGATTTAAATCAATCTGATATGATATCAATCATGATTTAATCCCAATCTTCTCTGCAAGAGGTGGTTTAAACAAACCAATTGGGGTGGACCCATGCTTCCTGCATCTCCGGTGAGGACTAAGTACTATTGTGCTTCTGGGGCGACGAGTAGACCGGGCTTCTGGAGACGACGGAACCTCTATTCTTTCAGGTGACGAGTGGATTTAGCTTCGAATGATGATGAGACTTCTGTGCATATAGAGCAACTTATGAATTTGTGTCTCGGAATACTAGAGTCACTGTGTTGTAGGCGACAAGTAGGCTTGTGCTTCTGGTTGGTGAGGTTACTATGCTTTTGGAGCGACAGGCTGAATTACATTAGTTGCGATGGAAGTTCCCAAGCATTAATAGAGAAGTGACTTAAGCTTCTGATCTGGAGCAGACGACTGTGCTGTAGGAATGGAGATGGTGTGAGTATATCACCATCATGTACCTCATGCAGATATAGGTAAGTAGTTGTGCCTCTGAACAGAGAAGGCGTTGGCTGCGATGGGAAGGGTATGACACCCTTGCGCGTCTGAGATTGGCACAGGCAGGTAGCTGTGCCTCTGGAGTGAAGACACTGGCTTCTGAAGTAAAAGAAGGGGAGGGGGCCTACCACCATCTTGCTTCTGAGGTTGGTACAGGCAGGTGGCTAGGCCTCTAGCTTGAAGGCTTTGGCTTCTGAAGCAAAGAGTAATAAATATCCGCTCTTTAAGGAACTTCCCTCTTAATTGCCACCATGATATAGGGAATTCCAAATGTCTAAGACTCACATTCAAGGTACTGAGCCTTAGGTTCGTCCCATTCATGCAAAAATTTTGACCATCGGCCATGTGGCGTAGGCTTTGGGCCATTCTCGGTCCTATAAAAGGGGAAGTTCTCCTCTGAAGAGTCGATCTCTTCTTCTCGGCATCCTTTATCACCATAAGAGATCCAAACTTAACTTCGAGCGGCGATCGACCTTGTGTAAGTAGGCTGCTGGTTGAGGCTTTTCTCGTTTGTAGGAGGCATGTTCTTGTAGAAGAACTCTGTGTAGAAGAAGCCATCGCTGCCATTCAAAAGTATGCAAATGTCATTCTTAGGGAGTTCGACTCTGAGTGACGTCTAAGGGATGTGGGAGATCCAAGCCCGGGTTTGAGATCGGTTTCTCACCCGATAAATAGTCGGCCGTGCTCTACCTTGATCTTTGGAAGCAATAGGGCTTCGCCGTGCTGTGGTTCTGGGTCTTCCACTTCTTCAGTATATATTAGAGCTCTAGCTTCTCTTGGTGACAAAAGGGTTGGCTCTGATGATGCTGTGAATCAGTAGGGTAGAGACTTTGATGGAGACTATATATCTCTTTTCTGTCCACGATGATCACACAGTGAAGGCTGCCCATCGAAGATGATCCTTCTTTTATGTTCATAGGAATTTCTATTCTCACTTGTGTAACAAAGACCTTGTAATTGATCCATGTAAATAAGATTTAGGAAACTTCTTTGTACTTATGATAAGTCTGTGTAATAGACCCTTGTAGCCATGATTAATAAGAAAAGTACTTTTTCTGAACTTTATCCTGAGAATGTCTTCGTCCTTGGTTGGTCTGTGCATCTCACTTTCTGTGCCTCTGCGATGTTAGGTCGATAGTGGGACACTAACCTGTGCCATATGTCATCTGGACCATGGTAGGAAGAGGGTGGGCGACGAGAGCACCCTCTTGTGCCTTGTATCAGCTGTAATTTTTCATGCTTTTACAAAACCCCCTTCAAAGTGTCCCGAACTTGGGTCAAGCTCGGGGCACTTTGAAAAGAAGTATGACACATGTCTCCTCTCTTTTTTGTGTAGAAAACATACCCATCACCTCCTGCGGACATGCTGATGACGTGCTTAGGCTCCAACATTAAATGAGTTAAGCCGTGTCCTCCGTAGGTGTGATTATGACTCCTCGTATCATGCGAACATTCATCATAACCTTTTTCCTGAACCCACGTCATCCAAGGCTTTTTGTCTTCTCTCGCGAACGTATGCTTTCTTATAAGTAGGCATTTTATGGGAGACAGAAACCTTCCTGTCTTTTTGTTTTTTTCAGCAGTCTTCGTCAGAGTTATCTCTTTCTTCATAACCCTAGCTCTTCGTCATGGCCCCCCCAAGAAATCTGAAACCCTAAAAACATCTATAGCTGGCTCTCCAAGAACCCATGGTGGCGTAATCGGTTTTTCTTGATCTGCAGTAAGGGGTAACCTTTGAACAGCTACGAAGCCGGCGAGGCCATATGAGGTCTCTATCCTAGAGCAAACTAGTAATGAGGGGACGAGCAATCATCTGGCTCGAGGCAAACAGTTGGCTTCTGAGGATGTCATCGTCGAGCAACTCTTCATTGAGAAAGAAGTACGGCCTCCTATTGTCGATAAGCATCTAACTTCATTTCTTGATTTTACCATAAATGGCGTGTTCTCTGCGACATGGTCTTGGAGCATCATTTGGCATTTTTGTCTTACTGATGTTACTTTTGAAGATGTACAGACCTTCAATGCCTAACTTCTAATCCTTCTGGTATCTTTTATGCAGTCCCTGTACCTTCAACTTTCCTTAGGGACTTTCTTTTGGCTTTAACCGTAGGCAATAAAGGCGGCGGTGCCAGAGAGACACTTGCCCATTCTTCTGCTCAGCGACTCGCTTCAGGCCAATCAAGAAGTCGTCTGGCCATAATTAGGGAGGAAGGCCGTACCTATCTTCGTCGCAAAATGGATCAAGGCCGGTTGTCGGATACTTATAATACTGCCGAATTGCTGAAACCTTGTTTCTTGTTTGACGACGAATTGGTATTGGAGGATGCGGTATTTTTAGACATCACCGAAGACTGGTATTTTAAAAACGTCGGTGGCACTCCTTTATTCGTGCCTTCCGTTTCTTATTATCTTCCACTTTCTGCTTTCTTCGGCCTATCTGAAACGCGCAACATGCGCTGGGATCTGACACCCGAGTGCTAGAACCTGCTAGTTAGCCGTAATAATAAGGAATTTTTTTCTGACCCAAAGGACTATTTCTGTGATGTACCTGTGGGTTTGCCTACTACGCTACGCGTCCTGCTTCCCAGCCAGGTATATGAGGAATTTGCTGCTGAGATGTACCCTAATCGTGCTTCTTTTTTTGCTAACAGGCTATTATTTGTCTGCTGTACGTACCCGAAAGATGAATTTTATGCCGATAGCTGGATTCATCCTGAATTAGAGTGGAAGGCCTTGTCCCTCTAGGTAATAAGCAAGTTCAGGGAATACTTGAAGGAAGCGGGTATTCACTGCTGTGATAAAGCCTCCGTGTACAAAATCGCTGTCAACCGTGCTCTTTTTCTCGCCCTGTTGGAGATGTTTAATCATCATACGGGGACGTTCTTTACTCCCTGTGGGGAGTTGTGCTTAGCTCTTCACGAGATGCGTGTACTATCCAAGCTACAATGGGTAGATCAGCCTTTTGAGGAGTACATTCTTTGTAAGGAAGAGTTCCTCTCCTTGGAGACTGAGCATCCTGCTATAATGAATGTGTACAAGGAGCTATTCTGTCATTATCATGTGTATAAATATCAAGACCAGGAGCATGACCTGCCCCAGATCCAAGCTTGGGTTAATTATATTTTTATTCAGACTCCGTCGACACCGGGATGCCTTAGTATACCTCGCATCCAGTATATACTGTCGATGAGTTAGATGAGATGATAAGCACCACTGGGTATCGGCTCCGTCTGTTGATGCCGAGGGTGGTCCCACTTCTATTATTTACAGCTTTTTTAGCCAGAATCTGGTCCCAGTGGGCCCGAAAGCGACCTTGGCGGCCTTCTTGATGGTATGGCTGCGGATGGTCGTAGTGCCAGGGGGCTCTGGTTTAGCTGGTCAGATTAGCCAGGATCTAATCCTGCCCGCTGTGAGGCTTGCATTTAAGCAATCGTTGTCGTTTTTACTGGTGATGGTGTGCAATCTACTGTACGGCTTAAGGGAATTTTCTCAGAAGATTCTTGATTGTGAAGGGAGTGAAGAGGACTTCCCGTTAGTTGAGCTTCCTTACCACTATCTAATGGGTTGGTTGGCTCTTCATCGTCCTGGTCTGATAAAGCCCGACACAATTTTGGGATATGAGGCGGAGGATGCAACTCTGCGTAATTATGAGTGTGTGGAGTGGGTCCCTAGGAATCTTCCTACCTGTCGGTGCATGCTGGGTCGATTAGGTAAGTATGCCATCTACCGGGTTCCACCCTCCTTCCGTGGCTTTTGTTCAGACGAGAAGTTGGTGGACGAGAACCTGACTGCTAGGGCATTCTTCTGGTTGCAGTACATCCGTCCTTCTCATATGGTGTATAGGAATCAGAACCTGGTGTTCTTAGATCCATATTTACCTAGTCATTTTAGTCCCCAATTTGGTTATAGCCAGGCAATAGTGGGTAATCCGAATCTTTGTCTTGGGCATGAAGGTAGTCTCTTGGACGGTGCTTGGGCTTGGTATTATTATAATGCCAGTCGTACCGAGTTAATATTTTCCATCCCTCCTTTACAAGGGATAGGACTCTTCTATACTCAGCTGCCCAGCTCTACTGTGTATACAACACCTTCCTGCCGGAGTATGATCGTCAGCGGAGTCTACTCGAATGGACGAAGTTTAAAACCCGTCCTTCGCTTTTTTTGTTTCAATTAGGAACAACGCCCTCAGAGAGTGAAGCCAATGATGGTTCTAGCTCGTCTGCAGAGGAGAGAGAGAAGGAACGAGCTCTTAGTAGCTTGCGAGGGTGTCCGACTTTGCCTGAAGGAGTTTTCCCTCCTATGAAAAGAGCCAGAATGACTCATGCGTCTGCAAAGGGTGCAGCGGCTTGCTACGCTGGGTGTCCCTCTGGAGTAAGTCCTCTTTTTCTTTGAACTTGTCCTTCATTTTCGCATCTTATAATTGAGCGGCTTGAACAGGAGGGACCTTCTTGGTCAGAGTAGGAATTTCCTGAAGAACCCGGGTCTGCTGCTCCCCGACACTTAGGGATGGATGAGCGGGATGCTATAGATGCTTGCTCTAATCCGGGAGAGATTCCTCTTCCTGCCCCCTTTGACTATGGTTCAAGAGAGCTTTTGGATGTATCGGATTTGTCTCTTCTATTGGTCGGAGAGGTACCAACTGCAAAGGAAACTGTGGCCGGGGTGGTGCCAGTAGGAGGACTCATCTCCTTGCGGGTCAGTATGGGAGCCGATGCTCTGACCGTCGGGCAGGCGACTAACAATAAGACCTTCGACCCAAGGAATTGCTGTAGGGCCGATCTCGACGGTAAAGGGGGCTGTGGATACGGTTGAGCCTCCCGAACCGTCGAACGTCTCATCGGCAACTCCTTCTGCGTCTGCTCTGGTACAGGAGCAGCGTTTGGTCCTTACTTCCCCTCATGGTCCTTAGGTTGTAGCTTCTCTAGTGACTTTAGTGAGTCTCGCCTACAAAGAATACTGTACCCAGCTTCTGTTGGAGGCCATCCGCAATGCTTTGATTCGCGGTTCGAAGAGCGCCTCGTACGGTCAGTCGCTGGCCGGGTGGATCCGGGACTTAGTAGAAGGTCGATTGAAGATCTTGTGCGATTATCCGAAGTACGCGGCTCAAGTCATAATCGCGAGAGGTCTGCTAGCTGGTTTGCATGCCATTACTTTGGAACATCAGGGCCTTGATGATAATCTGCCGACCTTAGCCACGGCAGAACTAGAGAATGTAGTCTCTGAAGAATCCCACAAAGAGCATATGCGTAAGGCTTTTTCTGATCGACTTGTGGAAGTCGAATCACAGATTGTCGAGCTGGCCGATGCCGAAGGGGCTCGAGTCTTCCGTCGTGCAACCACGGAGGAGCACTTTAGAGACCTTCGTGAACAGATACGGAAGCTGATGGATGTACTGGCCCTTGCTAAGGGTGACCTGAAGGAATCAGATGACCAGGAAGAAGTCCTTCGCCAACATTCGGAGGTTCTGACTCAAGAGAGGGGGGATATCGGCACCCGTCAGGCCGAGTTAGCTCTTACGCGTTAGGCTTTGACCCCTATTAAAGGCGAGACTGCCAGACGCCAAGAGGCCGACAGGAGGGCCCGCGCATGGTTCGCACAGCAGAGGGCTCATCTGATGAGCTGGCTGGAAGACCTTCAGGACCAGTCTTCCCAATTTTGATTTCTTGCTACTTTTTGTCCTTCAACTTGTGAGGGATCATATGTGTATTTTGTAATAGAAAACGTTGCCTTCTTTGTATATGAAGTTTCTGTTTTCCTTTTCTGTTTTGTCTATCTTCACGGTGTGGATCCTGTAAAGGGGTGAGAATTCCCTCAGGGGGGATAATTCTCCTAGGATGTTTGCTCAGTGGTTATGTGGACATGGAAAGCATATGAGTTTTTTACGAGAGATACTTTCTTTACTTAGAGTTGATATAAACATGGTAAGGATAGACTCTTCTGGGGTATAGAATGACTCAGAGGTAATACGGACGTGAAGGGTTCTATAGATGATAATTGTGGGGAATTGTCAGGGAAAGGGGGCGTTGCTTAGAGGTTATATGGGTATGGCAAGCATCCTTCTTCCTAGAATAATAGTTCAGAGGTAATTTGGACGTAACTATTTTTCTTAAGAAGTTATGACAACTTTGGGGTTATTATAATGGGGTGACTACTCAGAGGTAATATGGACATGGTAGACAAGATATAGAATAACAATTAAGAGGTAATATGGGCGTAAAATGTTTTCTAAAGATTATGACATCTTACAACTATTGTGGAAGAGGTGACTACTCAGAGGTAGAGAGTACATGGTAGGCACATCTTAGGATAACATTTTAGAAGCGAGAAGGTCATGAAATATTTTCCAAGAGATTCACGATGATCACTGGTTCATCGTGTCAGGAACCTGGTCCAGATGGACCCTTATGACTCCGTCTTGTGGTATAAAGAACGGAACCAGCCCTAGAGTATAGTCCCATGCTGGTGTAAGGTTGACTACTTCCATCATCGCCTTTAGAATAGGGATGACGCCATCTTGCACTTCTGGGGCTGAAAAACTTCCGAACTGGAGAGTAACAATATTGGCCGCGATGGTCTTCTCTTCGTAATCCAACGATATGACGTTGGCGTTAATGAGGCGCTGAATTTGCCCCTTCAACACATAGTAGTCTTATGTTCAGAGATGGACGTACTGGTGATAATGGCAGTACTTGGGATGGTCCACCTTTTCCACCTCATCAGGACGCCTGGGTGCCGGAATGGACAGTTTGCCACTCTTGTAAGCATCTCAAAGAGCTCCGGCGTGTCCTCATCGTTGAAGGAGTAAGTCTCCTTCAGCATCTGCGCTTCCACAGACTTGGGGTTCACAGCTGCTGAACCTTTGGAGATGTTGACGATCATGGCTTGCTTGTCTTTTTCGTTTTTAGGGTGTTGCTAGACGAGCGTCTCCCCTTGTCTTCGGGCGCAGGAAAGTGTAGCCCCCGGAGCTGCACGTCTTGGGCTTTCCTTTGTGCGACATCCTCTACTGTAATAAAAGGTGTCCACTCCGTGCAGGGAGCACTGTGCCACTGTTTTATAGCGGACAACATATTCTTGTGCCAGGAATCCATAAGCATGGGCTCGGGCATACCGGGTCATAATCTGAGGGTTGCCTGGCAGAAGCGCTCGATATATGTGCGGACGTTCTCTTTCTTCCTCTGGACAATTTTTATAAGGGTCGACATGGTCATATCCATGCCTCCTTTGAAGAATCGGTCCACGAACCGAGTCTTTAGGTCTTCAAATAACGAGATATAATCGTCTGGAAGACTGCAGAACCACTCATAGGCTACCCCCTGCAGGCCTCCTATGAATATATTGGACAGGAGTGCATCATCCTTTGGCAGGTGCACCGTTACTGAGGCAAAGTGCCTCAAGTATTGTCGGGGAGATCCCTTCCCTTCATAAGGTGTAAGCATCTGCGTATTGTATTTGGAGGGATAGACGACGTTGTCCCACACGGCAGGGTATGGCTGTCGGATCCCGATCTTTCGGCGTTGCTTGCTTCTCCTTGGAATCATGATGAGCATACAGCTCCTTAATGGCCTGCTGTATCTCGGCCGACATTGCGGAGCCTGTAGCCGATGGAGTAGACGAGGATGGTCCTGCCTGATTGGCAGTAGACAGCCTGCTGGATTCGTCGTTGGTTGGCAGATCACGCATAGGTGTAGAGACAGCGAGGGCCATGCTACTCATGAGGTCGATTATGATCGAGGACAGGGTCTTTATGGTGTCTGTCAACGTATCTAACTTCATCTCGAGGACTTCGATACGTCTGAGAGCTTCGTTGTTGTCTTCCTCATTGCCATCGGCCATGAACACAGACCGAGTGTGAGGGTGACTCGAGGGAGCCGTGGATCCTTCACTTTCTTGCTCAGACGCCTAAGCTTCACTGTACTGAGGATATACCGTAAGATTGTGATCTTCTTTGAACTCAGTATGGTTGCTACCCCCAGTTTGGTGACTGGCTGCGCCAATGGATTTATCCGTGTCATATTAAGTCTCCTCAGATTGGAACATAAGGTTGTCGTGCATGGTAGAAGGCTAGTTTCCCCCAGTTTTTGATAAGACACACAATGTAGATCTGGAATGAGTACCTTAGAACACACCTGCATTAGGTACCTTAGCTTTACTGCTCTCTGACCTCCTCTTCGGTTTAGCAACCGATATAGAAGGATTCTGGAAGGACTTCTTGAAAGCTCAGGAACCCTGTGCCGCGTAGCATGTGGCGATACGGGGTTCATCTTCTCTATGGCTCACCGACCCCCTGTTAAGCCTCTAACGTGGGGTCGGCGTGGAGTAGTGTCTCTGGAAGACGGAACGCCTACTCGGCTATGGCGCAGCCGTCTGTTGACAACAGCAGTTGATGGTAATCTGGGAACAAGAGTGCCTTGATTTAGGCACATCCTGTGCTACAGATTCTTCTTCTGCTTCGAAGAGCGTTGGATCTTCTGTCGTTGCACTCCCATTGTACATGCAGGGAAGCTGTATATAAGTACGGTCAGAGTGGGTCTGGCCGGGAATGCTGCTCGTGTGGCTCCCTCTCTGTGGGACGTACCTCCTAGCTTGGCTTACGCACAGGAGTACCCTAATGGAAGGAAGATTCGACTGGTTGAGACATCGGACAGTTTTGTATAGCTTTTCGTCGGGTACGCGTGTAACTGTCAACACGGGCCTCTGGTTAGCCGTTGGTGTCGTACGCTTGTTGTACGAAGCACGAGCCACCTAGGATTTCTTTCTACTAGCCCCAGCGGGCGAGTAGTATTCATAGTCCGCTGAAGGTTTACCTGAAGGGAAAGCGATTCTGTCGAAGACAGATCTTCTTACCGGTAATACTCCCGTCGTAAGGGGTTGGACCGATGTGCGCTTCCTTTGGCATCGTTCCTTCGTCAGATAAACTATGGAACCACCATCTTCCTCGCCATGCTTTCCCAGGACGGGAATTGGACGAGGGATACGGCTCTAGTAGCCAAAATCTTCTCTGTGGCTTTGACGTTGAGGGGGTTCTGAGACACAGTTTCCACCATTATGCTGTTGGCTGCAGCCGCCTTAGGCCTCCAGACACGTCAAGTCTTTCGGTCGTACGAACCGCTTCGAAGTCTTCGACTTTTCACCAGAGATGAGATCTTCAAAAGCCTGCTAGTCGAAGCGTACGACTAGTATGTCTTGAGAAGCTTCCAGCAAGTTATCATCAGATTGCGTCACCGCCTTCTCGTTGGAGGAGAAGGTATTCTCCAGCAGAGTCGCCATTTTGATCGACATAACAAAAGGTTGAACGAACTTTTTGCTTTATTGAACGTATAAGGTATCTGTGTACAAAGAAGGAAGTCCTAAACAGGATATTCTAAGTATAGGGAGAAGAGGTTTCTAGGAAAGTGGGACGGTAGAGATCAAGCACTGCAGCGGCGCCTTTACTCCGTTGACGATCTGACGACGAATCAACCTTGCTATGGTACTCTGGCGCCTTTGATGGGACTTTGGGGTCACCGATCAAGAGGCTATCTGGAGGAGAAGATCCCTTGAAGATGGTTGGTTGTTTGGTTGATTGGTGGATGAGGGTGGTCGACTCTTCGTGGATAGAGATTATTGATCCTTTGAAGATTATCGATTGTCAATTTTTCCTCTGTTGATGCTTTGGTGGAAGAATAACTCGTTCTATTTATAGAGAACCGAGCACATATGTGATGTGCATTAGGGTTGCAGAGATATGAAAGAATATGTTATCATTGTACGGTACGGCTTCTACGGCGCTGACACGTGGCGGACATCGAGATTCCCCTCAAACGAGATATCTGGTGGTTATAAACATAACCGAAGCAGGTGACACATGGCGCGTGCCAATTTGCTTGCTCGGATACAGTCGAGTAAATCTTTGGATTTTATCCTAGATTTGGAGTCTAATTGATCCTCGTCTAAGGTTTAAATCAATCTGATATGATATCAATCATGATTTAATCTCAATCTTCTCTGCAAGAGGTGGTTTAAACAAACCAATTATGGTGGACCCATGCTTTCTGTGCCTCTGGTGAG
>JANAVB010025311.1:0-34136 GCA_029216955.1 Iris pallida | reverse complement strand
GATGTATATCCCAGGCCAATTTGGTACTATGTCAACTAAGGCTTCCTGCAAGGTCTGAACCTGTATAGGCACACATGGGTACCTCTTGCCCAGGGCAGTACATAACAGTAGGTATCCTCTAACATGATACCCAATATCCTCCCTGCCTAGAGACCTGCACCCATATAGGTACTTGACCCTGATACAAGCCTTCACTGCTGAACTAAAGGAGATGCAAGAATTACTACCTATACAGGACTTGCATTTCTGGAGGATCTATTATTAATGAACTTGAGATCCTAAATTCTTACTCCTACCTTCATACATGCTCTAATATGTCTATTTGAATTAATTGCCTTGGTTTGAACTCTTCCCATTTACACGTCCTGTCTTCCACTGATCTTGAGGCTACATGAATTCTCTGATACCTCATTTAGCCTCTGGGATACTTGTAGACCCCCTCCAACCACATAAGTGGTTTCCTGGCACCCTTCTTATGATACAGGAGTGGCATCAACCCTCTCAACTGATGATACGCCTACCCAATGACAGATATGTCTGCCTAATGACTGGTACAACAGTTGAGTGACTGATACATCAGTCGAATGACTGATACTCTTGGATAATGACTGATACATCAGTCCAAGTTTTCCCCACTTAAGTGTACCTTGTTCCTAGGATGCACTATGGTGCACACCAATCTCTAGTTCAAGTGTAGGCTATGCATCACCCAACTACTTGAGTTGTTTCTCTTGCTGCTGTTGCCCATACCATGACCATTACCTTTCCCCCGAGATCCTGGTACATAGCCTGCTAGTCTATATCCTACTTCTTTGTTCACAGCAATTAGAGGTGAGCTCAAAACCTATTGATATCCTACATAGGAAACTATAAGTGTGCACAGTTGCCTATTGTTAAGGACATGAGGCTTACCATCAGTTGTTACTATATATCCCCTTTCCTATTTCTGACACTCAAATAACAGTTATCCCTGACATCAATTGAAGATTCTGGAGAAGATCTATGTTAATTATGACACCTTTAACAACTCCATATACATATATTTCTTAAAACTAATTAATATAAGGAATATCAAACGTATTATTAAGAAGCTTACAGATATAAACATATGAATATTAGATGACCAATTATTTATCTCATTAATCATGGGGTCCTCAACTTTGGTTGAAGGATCTTAATATCCACATGGTAGGTCTGCCTATCTATCAATGGGCATTTAAGGTTTATGGTATGAGACGGCTTTGCTAGGAATCTGGCTCCAACACACCAACACAAAGGGTTACAACAAGTCAATATCTGGTCACCAAGCCATTGCATCCTGTTATTGCATCTTCTAGCGCATGTACAACCATGGGTTCAACAGAAACATGTGTAGGTAATCTTCTCATGATACTCCTCTGCATAGGCCAAATACCCCTATATAGATATACTCTATAACCCAATGTACCCAAATGT
Source organism: Iris pallida (assembly GCA_029216955.1). Classification (NCBI taxonomy): domain Eukaryota; kingdom Viridiplantae; phylum Streptophyta; class Magnoliopsida; order Asparagales; family Iridaceae; genus Iris; species Iris pallida. The sequence goes on along the minus strand of JANAVB010025311.1, from coordinate 32,681 downwards.
ACTCGTACGTACATCTGACCTGACCATGACCACCATGGCCGTTCAAAAGGCCCAAAGATGGCAAATTTCTTTCTAATGCTAATGCTTGTATAGCTTTCTACCTATGGTTGCAATAGGAAACTTCCTAGCCTAGGATACTCTAGGCTCGGCTGTGAGCATGGGTACAGGGACCCTTCCCTATTGACTGATACGATGTTGTATACCTACAGCATATGCTAACTTAGCTATGATCCAACTCAATGACTGCTACATGTACCTTTTCCTATGAATGTGCAAGATTTCCCTATTTGTTCGTGGAATTAAATGGGACATGAGACTCTCATGCCCTGTGCACTATTCTCTTTAATAATCCCAGAGCATGGGCTTCTGGCCTTGATGATACCCTTGTATCCTTGACCAACTTATTAGTACACACTATAGATGAAACTTCTGCTTGCTGTAACTATTTGTTTTCTTCTTAGGATTTACATTGAATACCTCTATCACTCCTAGAACATGATGAACTACTAGGTTTAAAGAATTTTATGTCATGGAAGATAAGGGAAAAGATTACCCATTGGAAATAGAATGTCTTCTTCTCGCAATCACCCGTTTGAACGTGCTGGCCTTCTCGAACTTGAGGCGCAGAACAATTAGGGTTCGGGGAGAAGGGGTTTGATCGATTATATATATATAAGCAATAGTTAGATGGGATCAAAATCTGATATGGATTGAGCAGAGGGTTTGAAGAAAATCTCTACTTGAACTGGGAGTTGCATCACAGGGGTTGATCTTATGGGTCGGTCGGAGAGGAAATTAGATAGAACGAAGTTGAATTTGAAAAACTATGGTTGATCTCGATCAGATTGAGGATTGGGGAAAATATCATTACTGAGTCTGTTCGAATCAGAGTCATAAAGGGTCAGTCGCTAGAGGAATTTGAATTTGAAAACTTCTACTAGGCCCCTCTATAATTCGATTTTACAAACTCCCTTCTAATGCTAAGCTTATTATATAGATATACATATTCCTTATAATGAACTTCTAGAAATTAATTTAATAATATCTACAAATTCAAAATCACTATCTCATGTCAAAAATACTTAAAATAATAATCAAAATAGGGGTTTACAAAAAAGAAGAGAGAATGCATTGGTGTGTTAAAATGGTAGAAATTCTTCTCTATTTATAGGTTTTCCAAAGGGAGAATTCGGGCAAATTCGGGCAGAATTCTTTGAAAGAATCTCGATAGATAGTCGTTGCATCCATAACTGCAGGGAGACTTGGTTTGAAAGCCAACATTCCTGAATCGAACACGGTCGAATTGTGTTGGTCAGGAATTGGTTTGGTTAGGGTTTTGCAAATCAGGTTTCGGGCTTTTTGAGAGGTCAAGCAGTTAGAAATTTTTGGGCTTTTGTAAGTGGAACTTGTTTTCAAAACGAAAAGGTATTTTGAAAATGTTTATGGGTAGCCTATTTGCCAGTATGACTCGTTATACATTGTATTTTCTAGACTCAATAAAATGTGAAAAGTATATTTGATAATTGATAATAGAAAATATAGACTCAATAGCAAACCAACTTCAAGTCTTGAACGGTAGCAGTAGCAGTTCGTCCAAGTGGCCCTTATATCGAGACAGGGTTATATCAATTATTAAAATCATGTTTGACTATGACCAATGGGCCAACAATCTCTCCCATTTTGATAATTGATAAACCTTAACCGATATAACATCTTGATCTTTGATTTGACAAAATATCAAAAAAATGGTTTGTTGTTTGGTACTTGGTACTGTCTCTTTTGGTAAAAGTTTAACCTGAATGCGATGTTAGATCCTTTTCTCCTTCTTTGTCACTTAGCAAAATTGTTGCAAAGAGAGAAGCTCCCCCGCATTCATGCATAAGAGACAAACGTTAAAGAAACACAGAGATAATAATGATAATAACATTAAGTTCACAGGTAGTTTTATGAAAGAAGCATTAGCTAAGAAATAGTGCTAAGCAAAAAATACATAAGTGCATACCAAAAAGGAACATTACACACTGAATAATAGAAAATGCATAGTAATAAGAGTTAGAATACATCACTCAGCATCCCAAAAACAGTCAAATAAGTGCAAAAAAAAAATAAAAGTATTACTATCTTGGAATGTTGGAGCTTTTCCAAGAACACATTGTCACGACCCGCACCCTAGTGTAACGGCACGAGAAGTAGGTACGTCCAGCCTACGCCGCAGTGTCTGTGGTAGAACGCTGTCCTAGGTCACAACATCTAACAATATAATGCTAAGCAGTTTATACTCCCGAATGGGGGTGACATAGCAGAAAATAAACTCATTCACAACTAAGGAAGAAGAAGCACGATATGATATAGAACTCAAATGAAATACAGATGATCAGAAGAGTCTAAGATAACATCTCAGCAAACATCCAGAATACAAGGTCTCAACTACAGAGTATGAAAGAATATATACAATCCAGATCTCAAGAACAGAAATAAAGCCTAACTAAGCTAGTACCAAGACAACATAAGTAAGATAAAGCCTAACTAAACTAGTCTAGGCAGTAGGGTAATGTCATCAGCTAGAGCTGGGTCCTCCTGAGAGTCCAGCTCACAAGTGTCGTCTAGGGCTGTCCCATAAAAGTATCCACACAGGCCTCCTCCTCGTCCTCTAATATTTTCAACAGGTCCAGTCAGGACAGAAGCGATCACAATACATCTCAACAGTTTATAGCAGGTTAGAAAATATAATCATGCAGTAAAGTAAGATACATGAACTGAAAGAAATACAATATGTAAACAGAGAGAGAACTGTAATAGAAATATTTACTATAAATAGAGAACTAACAGTGGCTAGTGAGTCAGAGTACAATATAGACATGTAAATGGCATAGGATGATTCTGATGCTACACTATGGAATAATTTTGATGCTACACTACTTGGATATTATTCACATGTCCACTTCTACTCCCCCGTACCCCAATCAATACACAAGGATCCAGCCAGGTTATGTTATGATTCATGTAACGGCCCTCGAAGGGTGGTACATGATAGTCCCATAAATAGGGATTCTAGGAAAGCCCAATAAATGGGGATTCAGGAAGACTCCGTGATCATGAGAGTACATGTCACAAGTGATTCAATAAACCATGAAGCATAGTAATACATCATGTAAGTGAAACGCACAGAACATGTAGTATCTGATGCTCCCTGAAGGGATAACATCTCAAGAAGGGATCCATATAGTACTAATCCGTGTGACCAACGTGACAGTATCAAGTAAAGTAATTTAAAGCAGAAAATAATTCTAAACATGATATAAATGATCAGAGAATGTACTCGCCTGGTATCTGAGTGTCCGGATGAAATGTACTGTCTGAGGAGAGGTGTCTGGCTCCTAATCAGAACAGCACAAGTCACAACAAGTCTAAAATAATAACAAGATGCAATTCAATGCATTCTACATTAATCTTGGTCAATCTAGGCCAAAGTCAACTCTGGTCAACCCTAGAAGTCAAACTAGGTCAACTATGGTCAAACTAGGTCTAACAAGTCTAAATTAGGTCAATCTAGCCTATACTAGTCGATCAAGACTACCCAAGGCTATACAACCCTATACTAGCACCACAACTCAAACCCAAGACACAATAAGTCATCACACACATAGGGTAAACAAACATATACATATATATAGATACATACACATTACATAGATACATATATACATTACATCACACTACCTAGTACACTATACATATATATATAGATATATATATATATATATATATATATATATATATATATATATTTATTATATATATACATTACATATAGGTTATAGTACATATACATTAGGAAATCACACACACACACACACACACACAATATATATATATAATTATATATATATATATATATATATATATATTAATATATAGGCTACCTACATTATATATATATTAACTATATATATATACATTACATATATAGTGAGATAGAAGGATAGAGAGGTAGAGGGGAGTGTGTATGTGTATACAAGTGAGTGAATACCAATAGAAAAAGTGGCCTGTGAGCATAGGGTGTGTGTGTGAGTGTGTAAACAGTTTTAGAAATGTGTGTGTATGTGGATAGGGCTGTGAGGAAAACAGTGTGGTGTCATGGGTAAACAGGAATCAGAAAAGTGTGTGTGAGTGACTCTGTGTGTGTAGGATGCACAGGAAAACAGTGAAGGGTGTGTGTTAGTTGACAGTGAGTGATATTAGGAAAAATCAGTAAGTAGTGAAAGGAAGGAAAGGAAACCAATTTCATATTCCAGTTTTCAGTCCCATATATCAATCCAAATCAATAACCCCAATGAAATATGAGACTTCACATTAAAATCAGTTCAATTTTTAGTTGAATACTTCAAATCCCATTTCGAAATCAATACACAACCAATCCATTCCAAAATCGACCCACAGCTAGAATACATGTAGGTACAACATATTTGGGTCTCAAACTTTCATTAACAATATCTAATTAAGTTAATTTAGGTGTCAAAGTTCAGGTTTAGAAAACTGGAAATACAAGGAATTAACACTTGATATCAGAAAATTAGGTAACAGGAAATGATGTATCAATCATGCTAAAATAAGAAAAGAGGTTGGTCAGCAAATATAACTTGTGTTCGTGTCTCAGAGTCCAATACGTGTCCACCACAATGACACAAATGTGTCAAATTCAATTAAACCCAAAAGCAACACAAATTGGACACTGCACAGTGCACTGTCTCGTGCACGAGTGCACACGTGTCGTGCTCGTGGTACAGGCCAAACCAAACCTCGTGCTCACAACTCTAGGTTCGCTTAGGATAGGTCTTCGTGTCCAACACCCTGTATTTTGTCCATAGGTGGCGTGTCCAGAGTTCTAGAGCCGTATCAGTGGCCCTAAATCCCGTGTACAGTGTCAGTGCAAATCCTGTACACGAGTTCGTGCTCGCTCGACACGACACGAGGACACATGAGACTTGGGAGGGCCTTGTCAGTGACTGCCCCACCCACGTGTCAAGTGGTTCGTGTCGAGTCGCCGTGTCCAAGAAGAATTTGCCCCCGAGTAGGGCAAATCTGTGCGGCTGGAACGCGTGTGTTCGTGTCCAGATCCCGACACGACACGACACTAATTTAAGTCCAGTCCAAATGAAATCCATAAGCCACAAAAAACAATAATTTTTATTCAAACACTTTCCTAAAAACAGATCGAAATCCCTTTTTAGGGCATTTCCTCGAACACCTAGGTATAGGGACTGATACATGTCCAAATAGGACACGAATTGGACAAAATCCTACAAAAATTTAGGGTTAGCTAGGGGACACCTAGATCTAGGCTAATATGCAATAATAACAGCAATTTCAATAAGTTTTGAAGGAGTTACCTATAGGTGTCAAAAGCTCCAAAGAGGGGTGTTCCTCTTGATGGCCAAACTTCACCAAATTGTTAAAAAACTGAAAATAAATCACACACACTGCAAGAATACCTAAATTAGAACCTATTGCAATTAGTTTGAGGGAAAAAGGAATTAAATTGGATTTTCTATAAATTTCTAAAGATGGAGCATACCTCTCTTTCCAAATGTGAACTTTCTAAAGGAGGCTAACCTAATGGAAGAGATTATTTATAGGGTGGGAATCCCTAGGTGGGCTGGCCGTCCAAGTAAGGAAGTTAGGGTTAGGGTTCTATGGTATGGGCTATGGGCTTCTATGGGCTAAGTTGCTAATTAATGGTTTAAAACCATAAGTCATGGCTTATGACTTAACCCTCTCTATTCTAACTCGAGTCTAAAAGACTAAATCATGGGTTAACTCTAGTTAGACTAGGGCTACTTAACCTAACCAAGGCAGTCACAACTAGGGTTAGCTTCTAGACTAGTCTACCAAAGTCAATGCTAGTGAAAGTCAACCTAGTCAACCATCATCCAAAATAATTCCTAAAAATTCCCATAAATTCAAGCAAATAATGTTAAAATCAAATAAACCCAAAAATGACAAAAATACCCTCAAGCTAAAAATGATAAATGAAATACCCTAATCACATGGCCAGGCTCTATATTACTATCTCTATGTTTACACTAGCAAAACACCAAATCACAAGTCATGATTTAAAATAGTTTAAAAATGATTAAAAATCACCAAAAATCATAATATGAAATAAATATCAATAAATAATAGTTATAATTACAAAATTTAAAATTACCCTCATCTGAAAAATTGGGTGTTACACACATAGAAAAATAGAGTCTAATCAGAAAATATCTAGACAAAATATAGTAATGTATAGATCAAATCCTCAGCTAAACAGAATCATCGTCTTCACGATCAGCATCGCCACCATGTCCAGAAGGACCATCCCCAGAAGTGCCAGCTCCATGAGAAGGGTGTGGAGTAGCACCAGAACTACGGTACCAATCATAAGCGTTTACCGGGCTCAAAGAAGTGATGAACCGCCTCATCATCATAGCGGTAGCCAGAGACAGTGGGATCTCATGGAAGAGAACTGGCATGCTGACAGTCTAGTTAAAATGTAGATCTGCAAAAGAGTTTACAAGAGCTTGAAACCGACTAGCATCTCGAAACTCGTGTTCCCTCAATGTGTCAGTAACAAACGCTCACAAAGAGTTGTGCTCATCCAGCTGGGCATGCGTACATCAAATAAGTACTGGTAGAGACCCTCAAAAGACATAGGGCAATCCTGATGTAGAGAAGGTGGTGCAGTAGGAGGAGCAGGAAGGACAGATGTACTACGACAAGAGAGCCAAAGATACTTGGGCTCTGAGTCACGAGCACAAGAAGATAAATCGATCTCAAAGTGTTGAAAGATGATAGGAAGGATCATCGCATCGATGAGGTTTTTGTTGCTCTCACGACATCTACCCATCATCTAGATAATCATCTTAGAGACCGAAAATAGAATCCTTTTACGAATATGATAAAGTGCAGACATTTCAAGAGGAGTCACGTCGTCTTTGAAAGTAGATTTTGGCAAAATAGTGGAGTAAACAATACGATATAACTCAAAGAATAGGTTGAAGTGTGCGGCTTTGAACTTGCCGGGACGGACAGGTTCAGGAGTACAAAGTTGGGTTTTGAAACTGTTTAAAGTCGTGTCTTCTAGAAATTCAAACTTAGTGATGTCGTCTAGCGGAGCACCTACATTTGGAATGCTAGGTTTTTCGCTAAGTCGTCATCATTGAATTGAATATCAATGCCTGCGATACGGCTCTTAACAGTAAAAGTGTTATCGTATAAGGTGAAGTTGCAATAAAATAGCCGAATAGCATTAGTAGCAATGGGAAACGAGTGGGTAACAAGGTTGTGCAATCCCGATGCTTCATAGAAATTTTTGTATGATAGAATGATCGTCCACTTAATCGGTGCGTTGGGGCATATGTTGCGAATTGAAAAATTTGCATACCACAATAATGATTGTTCAAGAGTTTCGAAGAAAAACTCGTTGACCGTCCCATCATCCGTTTGTATGGGTGAAAAGATAGATCCTTGAAGAGGATCCAAAGAGGAGGCTTCTTCACTAGCCATCGTCTTCTTTCTCTTAAATGGGTTATGAATTCTAGGCATGATTTCTAAGATAATATGGAATTTCTAAGAAATTTAAATAGCGAGATGGAAGAGATTATACCTTCTAGAAATCAAGTATGTAAATGAGATTCCATGCACGAATCCAAAGTTTGGAAGGAAAACTCCAAAGGAATTAAGAGGAATCGAATGTGGAAGAACTAGGGTTTTGGGGGCTTTCGTCGTACGGCTGCTGCTCTGTTTGGAGGAGGAAGGAGATGAAAAAAAAGGGGGGCTCTTATGAGGTGTTTTCTACAGAAATAAATGCCATTTTATTTTGTATTCATAATTCCTTTTCAATTATTGTCGCGACCTGCACCCGGTGTAAGGGTACAAGTACGTAACAGCGCCCAGCCTACGCTGCAGAATCGACGATAGAACGCTGTACTAGGTCATTATCTAAACAACTCATGCAAATATATAATGTACTTGTCATAAATCTCAATTCCGAACGGAGGACAAGTATAGGTATAATGAACCTCAATCACAGTCTAAGCATGATAATATAACACATAAGTCTAGATAACTACTAAGACTAAATAAACAACAACTAACAAAAACGACTAAATAATAATATCTCAAAACAATCTAAAATACAAAGTGAAGTATCTCAAGTTATTACAATTCAAGTTCAAACATGAAACCTAAAACAAGTCTACTAAACTAGTCTCCCGATCATTCCTGAGAATCGGGACCAAAGGTAGCTAACCCCTCATCGGCTCCATAGCAAGGGCACGTATCTCCAGGGCAAACATTTGTAATATTTTGTCAACGTATCCAGTCAGGATTGGAATGAGCACAACTCATCTAGAAATTCCAAGTAAATGGCAAAGACTATAAAGCAGTTATAGACAATTATAATGATGCACATGGAAAGTTTTAGACATGTAATGATGTTGAGCAACAATTGAACAAGGATAATAAATACTGTGAAAAAGAGATAATGGCAATAAAGAATGTAAATAAAATCTAGCTGAACTATAGTAATGTGATATGAGTCCAGATAGTACAACATATGTCAAGTGTGATTCCAGTGTGAGTCTAGTACGATATGAGTCGAGTGTGATTCCAGTCAATGATTCTAGTAGGGTGATTCTTGTAAGTGATACGAGTGATGATTCTTGTAATGATTCTAGTGATGATTCTAGTATGAGTCAAGACAATACTCAAAAGTGTATCTTAAAATACCGAGATCGACATGTAAACGACTAGGGTAAATCCGACAAATCGTACACTGGCCAAGTGTGGGATGGCTATCGTTCTTATATAAGTCATAAGGAGGTGGTTCTTGTATTTAGGAATGTTTACAAGTCTAGTCAAGTAATTTTCGCCCGACAAGTACAAGTGAATCTATAAACCGATACGTAAATCGAGAATAAGTCCAGCCAGAACATGATGATGCTTGTAGGTGATTCTTGTAGTGATTCTTGTAATAGACACTAGACAAGTAAAGTATGTGTGTCGCATACATGAATTCAGAAATACCAATTTGTGTTTGTAATAGAGAATCAAATAGAACTATACTAGAACTGAAATACAGTAATCAACAAGTAAATGAAAGAACTATCAGATAATTTACTCGTTTGATACCCTGAACAACTGATATGTAGAGATGTCCAAACTGGAGTCACAATGTCCTAACTAGAGCAATACAGGTTATAATGTGTTCAATATGTAATAATTGAAGTTTATAATACAATCTACATGATTCTAGGTCAATCTAGGTCAAAGTCAACTCTTGGTCAGCTCTGGTCAACTATCTAGTCAAACAAGGTCAACTACCTAGGTCAATGGTTAACTAGACTATGATGTCATATCTAGGTCAAGGGATCATCTAGGGTTAACTATCTAGTCAAACCCTATATCAAGCTAGATTCATGAATTCTAACAAGGCCATAAACCAAAACCTACTCTAAAATATCAAATAACCTACATCGTATTTATGTATAAATATCACATAATATATTCTCATCCATATAACATATACCCATATTTATCCCTTGTATGAGCTCTCAAAACAATCCACATATCCTCAACCAATACCCAACCCCTTATCTCATAACCAAAGTTTCCTATAACCATTTTCCCTAACTCAACTATCCCCAAAACCTAACTGTTAACAGATCAAAACACACACCCTTACTCAACTCTCACTCTTATATACCCTCACTGTTATATTTTCTAACCTGGACACTCTACACAAACCAACACTCACTCATCAACACAGGTTCATAATCTCTCTCTCTAACCCTCATCTTCCTATTACACTACTGTTTGTTTTGCTTAAAAGGGAGCTACCTCAAGCTACCCCTGCTCTTGTTCATGCATAGGTAATAGCATAACATTGCGACCAAAAGTCTTTACTAGACAGTGAGTATCCTCCTAACCTGCTGCCCAAAGGAGTTAGCCTACTGCCAAGTGTCTTTAAAATCCTGAACATCTCCCCTCATCATTTCTAACATTCCCAATATCTAACATTCAGATACCTAACTAACACTAGTATACTTCCTTCCATCTCTAACCAACTGAACATAACCTAAATCTCAAACAAAGTCTCACAAATCAGAACTGAGGCCCAAACCCCATAACTCAAAGCACCTAAACTCAACTGTAACATGAAAACCAAATGCAAAACAAAACCAAACTCAACAAGTAAATAAATGCCTGTATAATTAAAGATAGAAGACAACTAAGCATACAAGGATTGATATCAATACAACCAAGGGACTGAACATCAAGTATTACCCAAGTCTGCACCTCAAATATAGACCTATACATTACATTCAGTGGGTTTGTTGGTTTAAGGTAGGACATATGAAGGTGTCAAGAGTGTATAACATGTATCAACAAGTGTCATGAGGTGTCCAACTATCGACTGCAGGTAACAAATAGTGTGTCAATAAGTGTTGGTGAGTGTCAAGGGGGTGTGTGACAGTGTACATACATGTGTGGACTGTAAATATGTGAAAATGTACACATGAGTGTGTGTACAACCTAGGTGTCAACCCAGGTGTCAAGCCGTGTCCCCAAACGTGTCCAGACAGTGTCCAAAAGCCAAAGTGTCAAGTGACAGAAAACTGTACAGTGCACAGTCTCGTGCACACGTGTCGAACGGGTTTAGAAACAGTGTGTCCAACTAAACTTCTCGTGGTCGTGTCCTAGGGTAGCCTAGGTCTAGGGGCTTGTGATAGTGTAACTTTTTTTCCTAGCCGTGTCGTGTCCAAGATACGAGGCTGTATCAGTGGCCAAAATTCGTGCGTGTGTGTCAGTATAAAACTAGTGCAGACTCGATTACATCCAAAAAACCAAACCAAAAATCCTAAATTTTGGAAGCATATTGTCAGACATTTCCCCCATATACACACCAAGTTTCACATGTTACGTGTCATGTCCAACGATATGAGACTCTTGGCAGCAGGGCAATACCACAGTGCGTGCGGGCATCCTCGTGTCCAAAATACGATACGAAATGTGTTCAAAATTGACTCAGTCATGAAGATCTACAATCTACACATAATTAGCTAGAAAATCATGAAATTAGTTTTGAAATTCATGAACAAAATGTTCTAAGAGGCATTTCATCGAACACATTACACAACACTCCGATACGTATACCAAATGGACACGAATGGAACCCAAACTCAGTAGGGCTAGGGGGACCCTAAATGAATGCATCTATGGAAAGAAAATAGAATATTAATAGGTTTAGAGGTCATTACCTATTGAGAGTTGGAATCTCAATGAAAGCTCCTAGATCTAGATCTCCACCAAGCTCTAATGGTCAAATTGCTCCCAATCCTTGCTAGCTAGCCAATAGAGACCTCTTTGGCCGGCCATGTAGTGGGCTAGGGTTAGGGTTTAGAGAAAATGGCTAAAAGGCCTTCTAACATGCAAATTAAGGCCCTTTAAGGGAAGTGCCCAAAGTGACTTAGGTTTTAGCAAACTAATGGGCTTTAAATGGTATGATAGCTAGATTAGAGTCTAACTTAAGTCATCTAACCTCTCTAATAAGTTTTTATGTTCATGGCTAACCTCTACACAAAGTAGTTCTAGGATTTCATTACAAATAACAAAATCACAATGCATCTATTTAATTAATAATAAAATAATCAAAAAATCACCAATTAGTCATTAACATGATTTAAATCCATTATTTAATAACTATAGATCAATTTTACAAAAGTTTAAAATTACCCTCATTTTAGAAAAGTGGTTGTTACAATTATTTAATTCCAAGTTTAATCATTTTAAATTTCAATTAATACAATTAACATTATTTTATGAATTAAATTTTGTTACGCAGCGAATGCCTCAGATTAGCTGTAGGGGTGCTGTCCCAGTTAACGGAGGTTCACAGGGGAACGCTTAAGTACCATTTCGTTTAGCCATAGTCGTGGTGACAGACAGACCCTTTGTAGGCTTATCTCGAAAATAGTTTTTGCATATTAAAAAATATTAGTAAGATAAAAATTAATTAATATTATTGACATCTAAAATTTGTAATTCTTGACGTAAATAATTGAATCGACCTTTCGCTAAAGATTTTGTAAAGATGTCAGCCAATTGTTTCTTTGTGTCTACATATTTTAAGTTGATATCTCCATTTGTTTGATGGTCTCTATGAAAATGATGTTGAATCTTAATATTCTTAGTGCGAGAATGACATACAGGATACTTAGTCAATTAATAGTACTAGTGTTGTCACAGAAAATGGGTATGTATATGTAGTGTAAACCAAAGTCTTCTAAGGTTTGCTTCATCCATAAAATTTGTACACAGCAACGTCATGCAGCAATATACTCAGCCTCAGTAGTTGATAATGCAACAGAATTTTACTTTTTGCTAAACCAAGAGACTAAAGCCTGTATAGGAAATAACACATGCCGCTAGTACTTTTTCTATCTACTTTACATCTAGCAAAATCAGCATCCGAGTAACCGATCAGGTCAAAGAACGTTGTTTTAGGATACCATAACAGAAGAACTGCCTTTAAGGTATCGAAAGATACGCTTAACTGTTCACAAGTATGATTCCTTAGGATTAGCTTGAAATCTGGCACACAAGCAAATACTAAACATTATATCAGGGTGACTAGCAAAATAAAATAAACTACCAATCATACCTTGATACTTCCATATGTCGACAGGTTTGCCTTGTTCACCTACATCAAGCTTGGTTGAAGTTGCCATTGGAGTGCCAAGAGGTTTGACGGCTTCCAGATCTAACTTTTTTAGCAAATCTTTTGTATACTTGGCTTGATTGATGAACGTCTCATTGTTGGTTTGTTTGATTTGCAGTCCAAGGAAGAATTTGAGTTCTCCCATCATGCTTATCACAAACTCATTCTACATATACTTAGAGAATTCTTGACGAAGAGACTCATCAGTAGATCCAAAGATAATATCATCAACATAAATTTGAATCAAGAGAAGATTTCCATTTAAAGACTTTATAAAAAGTGTAGTGTCATCCTTGCCTTTTGAAAAACCGTTATCAAGTAGAAAAAAACTTAAACGAACGTACCAAGTATGAGGGGCTTGTTTTAGACCGTCTAAGCTTTCTTCAACCTGAATACATAGTCAAGATTTTTGAAATCAATCCTGGAGGTTGAGCTACATAAACTTCTTCTTTTATAAAATCGTTAAGAAATGCATTTTTACGTCCATTTAAAAAAGTTTAAAATTATGAAAACATACAAATACATATAACATACAAATGGATTCTAATCTCGTAACTTGGTCATAGGTCTTATTGTAGTCGATTCCTTTCTCTTGGTTGTATCCTTGAGCTACGAGTCAGGCCTTATAACGAATGACTAAACCATTCTCATTCAATTTATTTCAGAACAAGTTCCCAAACCTGATTCTGTTTAAATTGGTTTAATTCCTCTTGCATAGAATCTATCCAATAATTATCACTATATGCTTCTTCAATAGTTTTAGGTTCTAGCTGTAAAATAAATGCAACATAAGAAGCTATATCTCTGGTAGAGGAACGAGTACTTACACCCTTGGTAATCTCACCTATTACCAAGTCCTTGTGATGGTTAGCCATAAACTTTATTTTTTTTGCCAGACTTTCAAGGTAGCTGGTTCCGGTTCTGCAGGTGCATTGTTTGCTATGCTGATATTTTTATCATCATCGTCGATCGTTTGTTGATTTAGTTCGTTTAAAGTGACGTTCATTGATTCTTCAATGATCATAGTCATTTTGTTGAAGACTCGGTACTTTTTGCTTTTGGCCACATAACCTAAAAGATACCTTCATCGGCCTTTTCGTCAAATTTACCCAAATTATCTTTAGTATTAAGAATAAAACATTTACAACCAAAGATTTTAACGTAAGAAACTGCGGGTGTTATATCAAACAATAACTCATAAGGAGTCTTTTTCGATTTAGGTTGAATTAGAACCCTATTGAAAATATAACAAGCTGTATTGACAGCTTCAGCCTAGAAATATTTGGGTAGGCAAAATTGGTTCAACATTACTCTAGCCATTTCAGATAGAGTTCTGTTCTTACGTTCCATAACTCCATTTTGTTATGGAGTCGTAGGGCAGGAGAATTCGTACAAATAATCGTGTGTGTCACAAAATTTCAAACTCTGCATTCTCGAATTCGCCACCATAATCACTTTGAATACGAATGATCATGAATCCTTTCTCATTTTGGACTTTCTTGCAAAAAGAGGTGAATTCAGATAATACATCCTTCTTGTATGCGAGAAAATATATTCACGTGTATCTAGAGAAATCATTTACTATTACAAATGCATATAACTTACCACCTAGGCCAGCAATTCTACTAGCCCCAAATAAATTCATATGTAGTAATTATAGAGGTCTAGTGGTACTTACAATGTTCTTGGACTTAAATATGGATTAGGTAGCTTTGTTCTTTTCACATTCACTACATACCGTATCCTTCTCGAAAGTGATGTCCTGTAAGCCTCGTACCAGTTTCTTCGTGGATAGCCTTGAAATTGTGTCCATGTTTGCATGACCGAGTCTCATATGCCATAGTTAACTCTCATCATTCTTGGCGAGTAAGCATCTACCTGCTTTGTTAACATCTTCTAACAAATAGAAAATATATATTCTTCCCTAATATCTTCAAAGATAGTACTACTAGTTGAGCTATCAACTATAATACATTTATCTTTGACAAAGTTAATACCATAACCATGGTCAGACAAATGACTTATGCTGAGTAGGTTATATTTTAACTTGGTTAGTAGACAGACATTTTTAATCACAGGATAGGGAGCCTTTCCAATGTTGCTGATACCTACTAAATATCCTTTAGGATTATTACCGAAGGAGAGGTATCCTTCTTTCTACTTCGACAGTATTGCAAATAGAGAAGAATCACCGGTCATGTCCCGTGAGCAACCGTTGTCGAGGATCCACTTGCTTCTAGCATCAGTAGGGTGTTCCATCTACAAAAGAATTTACAGATAAAACTTTTGGTACCTATTTCTCGTAGGGTCCTGATATGTTAGTCTTTGATATCCATGCACATATCTTTAAATCAACTAACTTTCTTACTCTACATACAGGAGAAATATGACCAATGTTGCCACAATAATGATATCTAGTGCTGAGTGTTAGGTGTAGAGAGTTGTGCATGATTGGTAGGTGTTGGTTTTTTAGTTGGGTATTTGTAATAAAATACATATCGGTCAGTCTTCTTGGGCAAAGTTTTGGATGGTTTGGTCGGACAGCGTTGGGTTTGATTGTGTTTCGATGTTTCGGTAAGTGACACGTGTTAGGGTAGGAAGCTGCAACCTCAGGCTATTTTCCTAACCTAATTTCTAACTTTTTGGAAGTATCATAATGTGTATTATGGTCAGCTGTGAGTGCATCATTTCTGAGTTGTGCACATTGATGGTTCTTCTTCTCTTTGGGTAAGTCTTCTTCTAGTTTGGCAATGGTCTTATCTTTTTTTCGGATAACTGTGTAATCTCGTGTAGTTGCAACTTGACAGAGGAAAGATCACCTATATAACTAAGGTTATCATTACTTTTAACCTCAGCTAGTAGGTCGATAAGTCTTCATATTTCACCTTTGTACTCTTTGAGTACCTTCTTAGAGTTTTGTATTTATTACGCAGTTTTCTGTAATCACCTAAGAGGTCACTAAAGGCTTCACCTAGTTGTTCAAAGGTAAAATCATCGTAAGTATCAAACAGGGGATTAATGTTTACCTGATCATATGCCATTAAGCATACATTTGCAGCATCGTCTGATTGTTCATCTTCTGAGTCGCTGGCTTCACTTTTATTCCATATGCTTTATTAGCATATCTCCTGGAAGTAAATTTCTTCAGGTAACTATTTTCATATTTATTTCCCTTCCTGGTTGAAGATGATGCTGTCAGACAGTCCTTCTTGTTGTGTCATTTCTTCTTGTAATCATAGCAGATTGGATCTTCTTTATTGTTAGTGTTGTTATTGTTGTGTTCTTTTGTCCTTCGGTTGAATCTCATGATCTTTTTGAACTTCTTCACTAGGAGAGCTTAATCCTCAGTATCAGAATCACTGTAGTCATAATCTTCTTAGACAGTTCTTCGATATTATGCTTTGAGGGCAATTGACTTCCTTTGGTGTGATGTCTTCAAAGTCTTGAAGTTCCAGCTCGTGAAGGAGTAGCTTTCCCATGAGCGTTTCAAGAGACATGGTAGTGAGGTCATTTTCTTTAATAATTGCAGTATCCTTTGGAATCCAGTTCTTCGTTAGAGCTCTTAGTAATTTACTAATCTTCTCATGGTTACTGTTTTCCTTGCCTAGAGAAGATAGAGGATTTACAATGTCCAAAAATCTCGTAAACATCTGCGTAACTGATTCATTTGGCTTCATTTTGAATGCCTCATACTCTTGAGTAAGTCTACTGATCTTTGACTCCTTGACTTGCCTCGTGCCTTCGTGAGTAACTTCGAGAAGTTTCTACACTTCATTGGATGTTATGCAAGTAGACACCCTATTAAATTCAGTCATATCTAAAGCACAAAATAAAGCGTTAATAACACGTGCATCAAGACTGACCTCTTTCTTTTCAGAGTCAGTATACTTGTCATGTGCTTTCTCAACCAATTCTCCGATAAGAAAACGGAGAGGCTTTTTATATCCATCAACAACATTGGACCATAAGTCGAATTCTAGAGATTTCAAGAAGAAATGTGTGTTTTCCAGTAAGTGTATTTATACCATCAAATAATGGAGGTCTGTTTGTGGCTTGGCCTTCGCTTGTGAATTTAATAGTTACCATGTGTGATATAGTGATCTATGTAACAACAGTTGTATTAAAGACAATAATAGCAATATTAACTCGCTTTACCTGTATAACCTGCTCTGATACCAATTGTAAGAACGATATGTAAAGCGCTATACTCTAGGGGGGTGAATAGAGCAAGCATAGAAAAATTAGCTATTAAAAAATTTGTGAGTAGAAAGATTACAAAAATATATCACAGATATAGTAATATAAAAGTAGAAAGCAGAGAGCAAATACAAATACAAGGATGTATACTAGTTTCCCTCTTGTGAGGACTAATCCAGTCGAATAACTCCAGCTTCCAGTTAAAATTCACTATGGAAAGACAGTTTTCATACGAAGTCCTTGTAACTTCTACAACGTGAGCTTTGATCCGAAGCACTCGACCAACTTCAATTATAAAGTGTCTTACTTCTTGTCAAGCCTCTTGATTATAATCACTCTGAAACTTCTAGACCGTACCGTATTGGCAAATCGACTAGAGGAGTGTAACTGGCTTGGAATTTGAAAACGAAAGCTTAAAGGCTTTGGAAGACCATAGTAAGCTTAGAGAGAAGAGAAGATAGAATAAATTGGTGTGTTGAACTGGTAGAAATTCTTCTATATTTATAGGTTTTCCAAAGAAAGAATTCAGGGCAAATTCGGGCAAAATTCTTTGAGAAAATCTCTGCAATAGCCGTTGCATCCGTAACTGCGAGGAGACTGGGTTTGAAATCCAACGTTCCACTAACAAAACTCGGACCGAATTTGGGCCAAATTCGGTTTTAATTGTGTTGGTCAGGAATTGGTTTGGTTAGGGTTTTGCAAATCAGGTTTTGGGCTTTTTTGGTTAAGCAGTTAGAAATTTTTTGGGCTTTTGTAAGTGGGACTTGTTTTCAAAATGAAAGGGTATTTTGAAAATGTTTATGGGCAGCCTATTTTCCAGTACGACTTTGTGTATGTTATATTTCCTTGACTCAATAAAATATGAAAAATATATTTGGTAATTAATAATAGAAAATACAGACTCAATGGCAAAATGGCTTCATGCCTTGAATGGTAGCAGTAGCAGTTCTTAGCAATTCGTTAAAGTAGCCCTTATATCGAGACATGGTTAGATCAATTATTAAGATCGGGTTTGACCATGACCAATGGGCTAACAGATCAGGTATCAGATAGCCCTCTTTATGATGACTTTACTTTTGATGAACTCTCTAATGCTTTTAACAACTTACTTGACGAACACAAAGGTATTTTAGACAAGTATAAGCAATCTTGAAAAGAGATAAAAGCATATACAGCTAAAGTGGGTGGATTGTATAATTTGTTACAAGAAATAAAAATGACCTCAGGCAACACGGAAGAATTGGCTAATATTAAGCTGAGTCTTCATGAAGCCCAATACACGGTTGATCAGAGTGAGAAGGATTATGCAAAAGTTCTTCTTCTATATGATTCTGAGAAGAGATTATGAATAGACACTGAACAAAGGCTGAAAGACATGACTGAAAAACATGTAGCAGCTTGTTCAATCTCTAAAAAGTTATATAAACAGGTTGCTCTTGTTACATAGCCTAAGATCTATCCTATCACACAGTATATATCAAATAAGACATGATAAAAGAAAGCACGCAAGTTGCATGTTCCACACAATCATGCTTTCACATATAAGTATCCATGGAAGACACAAAAGACTCATTTTTGCACAAAACCAAAAAACACTCACTCTTGAATTATCTACACATATTATGGTCCACAGGACAAACATCACAGTATTGTAGAAAAATAAAATTAGTAAAATGAATAAATATACCTGGATACCAAAAACTAACTATGTTGGACCCTCAGGAATGGGTACCAAAGGTCACATCTACTCGTCTTATAGGTGGGCCAACCCTCTCATGCTAGAAGCAAATGGATCCTCGATAGCGGATGTTTGCGGCACACAACAGGTGAAGCTTCTTTATTCGCGATGCTATTGATAAAAAGATAAGGATATGTCTTCTTTAAAAATAATCTGAGAGGTAATATAATAGGTAATTGTACTGTTGGTATATCCCCTATCCAGTAATAAAAGACGTTTGACTGGTAACAGAAATAAAACATAAACTGTTAAGCATTAGTCATATTGTCGACAATAGTTATGGTATTAATTTTGTTGAAGACAAATGTTCTATATATGATATGTCCACTTGTAATCCAGTTTATGAAGGAATCAGGGAGGACAATATTTATGTGTTCTTTTTAGAAAGCACTAACAATGCAGGTAAGTGCCTAGTAGTCAATCACGATAAAAGTTGGCTATGGCAAATGAGACTGGGACATACAAACATCGATAACATTTCAACTATAAATGAAGAAATTGGTAAAAAGACTACCAGAGATATCATTCAAGAGAGACATGGTATATGCTGACTAGGAGAAAAACAAAGCAACTAGATCTTCTTTTAAATCCATCAACGCTGTAAGTACTTCTAAATCTTTGCAATTAATTCATATGGATTTATCTGGACCTAGGAGAGTCGCCAGCCTTGGCGGTAAGCTTGTAACTCCTCTTCCCAAATTTTCAAAAATTTAATTATTTTTATTTATTTATTTTAATTATTGTGTTTAAAGGTAATTTTTCATCGAGACTTTGTGAACGATATGTTATGGTTAATTCTTTTATCAAAAGCTAGTTTAAAAATTAAATAATTTGAGAGTGCTAATTTTTTTTAGCAAAAATATTTCATTATTGGAATTATGAAGGATGTTGGTTATTTTTTTAGATTTTTATTGAAATTGGTTTCAAAAATGGATTTGAAAATCATAAGTATTTTTGGAAACAATAAAAAAAATTTTATCAAAGAGTTAAGTTTTGGATTTATAAATATATATAGTTTAAATTATCTATTATTCTTTATTATTATGATGATCAAATTATTCGATTTTGGTTTTGAATTTATTTGATTTGATATTCTTAGGTTCGAGAATATTTATTATTATCCTTAATTGTAATTCACTATAAAAAGATATTTGAATTTATGCATTTAAATTATTTTATATTAGTTATTGCAATCATTAGTAGATTGTGATAAGACCTATTTTGTCTAAATGTTATTTGAATTGGATTTGAATTTATAATATTTAGACTTTGATAAATATTAAATATTATTTAAATTATAGTAGTAATCAACTATTTGATTTAGATTTCAATATATACAATTTAAATTGTTTGATAATATCGAATATATATTTTAAATATTATTTAGTTGATTTCAATTAGATTGATTTTAATTCAAATGTCTATTGGATTTAAACAAAAGGGAAGGATTATCCAATCGAACTCCTAGTCGTTATTGAACTAGAACCTCCTATATAAGGAGAGCTCCTCTCTATTTTTCTCTCACAACCCAAATATGGAGTTCATCCTCGTCTTCACGCCACAAACCAAACACCATATCCATCAAGACACCAATGGTGACGTGCATCGTGAAAGTGCCTACCAAATTCTTATTCCATAATTTTACATGTACATTTTCTTTCTCTCATGTCCGACAATTCCGACACATCGACATAAATCCCCGACAAAGCCTACAACCCCATCCCCCGCGCACTCCGGCCACCTGGAACATCCTCTGCCTCTCGTTCACCACCATCCTGCCGACAACACCGCCATTCCACCTCTTCCATCTGTTGGTGTTTTTGCCTTTGGACTAGAAGAGATAGTCCCACATCGGCTACACCAAATGGTGAGTATCTCAATATAATGCATTGCTTGTGTTGAGGTGTGCACATGAGGTGTAGTGGGGCACAAGTTTGTGCCATGTGGGAGTATTTTCCTAGAAGGAAAAAGGATTAACTCCAAGGATGCAAGTTGATTTTTGTTGTACGGACTCGGACTCGGACGCGGACTCCAGGATTGTCTCGTGCATGCACGGGAGTGTTCGGGGGGTAGGCATGGACTGGCACACTTCTATGCTGATTGTGGGATGATCTAAAATATCAAACTCTATTTTTGAGTATTGGTATTTTAGTCCCACATCGGATAGGAGAAGAGGTGAAGTCTCAACTCCACTCTATAAATAGAGCCCCTTGACCTCCTTTGAAAGATGCACCAAGAAGAGAGTTGAGGGAGTCTGTTAAGTCCAGGAAGCCCGTTCAAGTCTCAAATATTGACTTACGAGCGTTCCAGAAGTTCTTCGTGAACTTGCTGGTTCCTGGAAGCTGTTCGTGCTCGTGTGGGGCGAATAAAGGTTTGAGCAACGGTGGTTCATTCACCCCAGCATCTCATTCTCGCCTGTCATCGCTGCTGTTGCCTTTTACAGTAACTTCTTTTTAGAAGCTCTACTGCCGATAGTTGCTTGCAAAGTCTCTTTAGATTTTTTGTGTATTACGTAGAATCTTTTTAGATCCTCGTAATTCAGAATCCTCCAGGATCTCTGTTGCACATCTTCTTTAAGGTGCTATATTTGTAACGTTGTGTGTACAATTGTTTCAGTTTCAGAATTTTCCATCGAAAATTGTGCCTCGGCAATAACAATCTCAAAGCTTTATTAAGAAAATGGATAATTCTCGTGCTTCGCTCATCGATACCGGCTTTAACAAGTTGGAGAAATTCGATGGCGAACACTTCTAGATATGGAGATGAAAGGTCACTTTAAATCTTCAACTCGTGAATGTTGATCACGTGCTGTCAGAAGAAGAACCGATCGTTCCAACCACTGGATCTGCTGCGGCCGTGGCCGCTGCTACGACCAAACAAGCGAAGTGGAAGAGAGAAAACAGTATATGCAAACTACTGATACTCAATTCCATGGAAGACTCTCTGGCAGAATCCTACTCCAAGAAGACTTCTGCCAAAGAGATGGGACTCCTTGGGAAAGCTCTATGAAGATGACGAGAACCGGTCCAAGATCTTCATGGTAGAAAAATACCACAAGTGGACCTTCGAAGACGAGAAGACGATGCTGCCCCAAGTAAAGGAGTTTCTGAAGTTGCGTCAGAAACTAGAGGATGAGAACATGCCCCTCGTCGACAAGTTTGTCGTTGGAGGGATCGTCGCGAAACTTCCTACAAAATGGAGCAACTTCTATGCAAGGATGCATCGAAAGAAAATGGAAATTAGCTTGGAAGATTTCTTGCAAGAGATCCATGTTGAGGACGAGATGCGCTCTCAACAGAAGATGGATACTCTGTCCAAACAACTGGCGAAGGCAAATCTGGTCCAAACCAGAGAGTACCAGGGGAAGCAGGCTGCTTCTCATCGTAAAAAGAAGGACTTCACGAATCTGAAAGTGAAGGGTCCTGCTTTCAAGCATCAGAAGTCCAAGTCCCATGTGACTTGATTCAATTGTGGCAAGAAGGGCTACAAATCCGAATGCAAGTCCAAGCCCAAAGAATAAGGTGAGCCTAGTAAGGTTTCTATGATTACTAATCTAGTTGCCATGATAGCACAGGTTGCAACTGTGGGGGCTGACTTGGACTGGTGGATAGACACTGGTGCGACCTGCCATGTCTGTTCAGACAAAGACTGGTTCATCTCTTATGTGCCAACTTCAGAGAAGGTCATAATGGCAAACCAGGCACAAGCTGAAGTACTGGGGATCAGGACAGTGGAGCTGAAACTCACATCGGGGAACACTCTGACGCTTCAAGGTGTGAAACATGTTCCAGTAATTGCTAAGAATCTGATCTCTGGAAGTCTGCCCTGCAACGCAGGCTTGAGGATGGACATCAAAGCTGGCCAGTTGGTGATGTCCAAGAAGGGTACATTCTTCGGAAAAGCTTTCCAAACTGAAGGAATGTACAAGATTCAGCTTGTTGTAACCCAGCATGATAATATAAATGCAATCACTTTTTTTGATTTTCTCTTGAGTTGTGGCATAATAGGCTAGGACATGTTCTTTGTAAAAGGATTAACAGAATGTCTAGTCTAGGACTTATCTCCAAGTGTGGGGGTAAGGTAGAGAAATGCGAAGTATGTGCTCAGACGAAGATCACAAAGAAATCCTTTCACAGGGTCCATCGAAGCACAGATCTTTTGGAGCTGGTTCACTTAGATATCAGTGACTTCAAACAATTCTCTACAAAGGCCGGGATAAAGTATTTCATTACTTTCATCGATGACTTCTCAAAGTATGCTTTCGTCTACTTGCTCAAGTCTAAAGATGAAGCATTCAAGAAGTTCAGGGAGTTCAGGGCCGAGGCTGAGCGGCAAACTGGATAACAACTCAAGAGGTTAAGGAGTGATCGAGGCGGGGAGTATCGATCTCATAAATTCTTATCATTCTGCAAAGAACATGGAATCATCAATGAGACAACGGCTCTGTACTCTCCTCAATCCAACGGAGTAGCAGAAAGGAAGAAGAACGTTGACAGAGATGATAAACTCCATGCAATTGACTGCGGGTCTTCCAAAGTATTACTGGGGAGAAGCTGCACTAACGGCAACGTTCATTCTGAACAGAGTGCCATATGCAACTTTCGACATAACTTCTCATGAACTCTGGTTCAAAGTCAGACCTAACTTGAATGTCATTCGAGTGTGGGGGTGTCTGGCTTACGTGAAGCTCCCGGATCTGAAGATTCAGAAGCTGGGGACAAGGACTACGAAGGCGATCTTCTTGGGGTATATCGAGAAGAGTGATGCTCGGAGATTCCTTGATATCGAGTCAAACTATATCATCGAATCTCGCGATGTTGAATACTTTGAAGACAAGTTTGCAAAACACAAGAATATTGTTCACGGCGGATCTTCCGGAGAATGATGAGGGTACAAAGCAGACAGAAGTCTTTAATGAACCAGTAGTCCAAGATGAAGCTGTCGTCAAGGAGACACCAGCTGAACCAGAACTCGCTGAGCCGTACTAAGCGAACGAGGAGGCCGAAAGACTTCGGAGATGACTTCGTCACCTATCATGTGGAAGCAGATCCGCTTACCTATGATGAGGCGATGAAGACCAGAGATGCTGTATTCTGGAAGGAGGCGATAGACAACGAGATTGACTCAATCACCTCCTGGGTATTGGTTGACCTGCCAGAAGGAGCAAGACCCATCGGATGTAAATGGATCTTCAAGAAGAAGATGAAAGCAGATGGAACCTTTGACAAGTTCAAGGCCAGGCTAGTGGCCAAGGGGTTTGCTCAGAAGCAGGGGATCGACTACTTTGACACTTATGCTCCAGTAGCTCGGATGACAACCATCAGATTGTTAATTGCTCTAGCAGCAATACACAAGCTGGTGATACATCAGATGGATGTGAAAATGGCATTCCTTAATGGCGAGCTGACCGAAGAGATCTACATGCAACAACCAGAAGGTTTTGTCGTCAAAGGTCTGGAAGACAAAGTCTTCAAGTTGATGAATCTCTGTATGGTTTGAAACAAGCTCCCAAAATGTGGTATGAGAAGTTTGACAAGGTGATAAGGTCAAATGGCTACAGGGTCAGTAAAACAGACAAGTGTGTCTATACGAAGTTTGCTGACGGAAGAGGAGTAATCGTATGTCTTTACGTGGATGACATGCTAATCCTAGGTACGGATTTAAGCTGCGTCACAGAGATAAAGAAATTCCTCTCGACCAAGTTCAGTATGAAGGACTTGGGGGATGCCGACGTAATCTTGGGGCTCAAGATCATCCGGACAGGCACTGGAACAGCGCTGTCACAATCTCATTATATTGAGAAGATGCTCACCTCGCTACGGGTATCAAGATATTCCTTTTATTGATACACCGTACCGGAGTGATCAGAAGATGGAGCCAAATTCGAGGGAAAGCGTCAGGTTGTTGGAGTACGCTAGCGTCACCGGGAGCTTGATGTACGCTACTACTGCTACAAGGCCTGACATAGCTTTTGCAGTGGGAACTGAGTCGGTTCACTAGCAATCCAGGTGTTGAGCACTGGAAAGCTGTGAAGCGTGTTATGAGATATCTCAAGAAAACTCAGACATATGCACTTTTCTACAGCGGAGATCCGTCAGTAGTGGAAGGCTTCAGCGATGCTAGCTGGTGTTCAGATATGGAGAGCGAGTATTCCACAGGTGGAATCGTATTCGCCATGGACGGAGCTGCTATATCGTGGAAGTCGAAGAAGCAGACTATGTTATCTCGCTCCTCCATGGAATCTGAATTTTTTGCATTGGATGCTGCTGCAGATGAAGTAGAGTGGCTTCGAGAGCTCATGTATGATCTTTCGATGGTTGGGGCTCAGATACCGGCAATACCGATATATTGTGACAACCAGGCGGCAGCATCAGTGGCGTCAAATGAACTCTTCAACGGAAAGAAGAGAACGGTGCGGTTGAAGCACAGAGCAGTACACGATCTTATAAAGAGAGGTGTTATTGCAGTGATTGATGTTCGGAGCAGGAGAACCTGGTGGATCCGTTCACTAAGGGCCTCAAGCGCCAGCTGGTCGATGACACAGCTTGTAAAATGGGCTTGAAGGCATTCTGATATTGTGTTATTACATTCCTACCATAAAGTTTTATGCTATTAGTTCAAAGAGAAATCTACTAGGCATCTTGCTTTTGGTTCAAGGGAGGACTATTAACCAGAAGAATATCAGGAATGGTGGTACTTGTCCTATGTGACATGGAGAGGTTACGGACCTATAACCACTGTTGTCTACTATTATTTTCTGCGGAAAACGATTTCTGTGGGAAGGTTGGCCTAAATGCCTTAATGAGTTCTCAGGCAGAGTGAATGCCTGGTGTGCTTTATAGGAAGCACGGTAGAGCAGCACTACAAGGAGTGAAACTCCATGCTATAGTGGGGTGACTCCACCATGAGGTTCCCAGGTAGGGGTAATGCCTCGGCTTTGCAAGCCAAGTCATAGCGGCGTAGCACCGCAAATAGGCATGTAGCCTAATGCTGTATGACGTAATTAAAGAGTTGTAGACAGCACTACAAAGGGGAGGATGGCCCCATGTTACAGTGGCACGACACCACGATGAGGTACCCAGGTAGGGGTAAAGCCTTGGCATTGCAAGCCATGTCGTTGCGGCGTAACACCGCACGGAAGCCTTAGGCTTCATGCTGAGTAGATTGGCACTACAAAGAGGCTGAGACCTCATGCTACAGTAGTATGACACTACGATAAGGTTCCCAGGTAGGGGTAATGCCTCGGCTTCAGGCCATGTCATAGCGGCGTAGCACCGCAAGGAAGCGCAAGGCTTCATGCCATATCTCTTTAATAAAGAACTCACCTATAGTGTATGGAAAGAGATATCAGGCCGTCTCTTGAGGGTAAGCTTGTAGACGCCCAAAATTATATACTGAAACCAGGCTGGCACAAGGCCTTCAATGTGCAGCCAGAAGCACAGTTGATGTCGTTATGTGAGTAGGAAGAATTGCAGTTATGGTGCAGAATTCAAGGCTTAGTCCATTCTTGTATCATGCTGTTATTTAACCTATACGGAAAGATTCAAGTCGCAGTGACATCTCTCATAATGCATGATGGGCAGTCACTGTGGGGAAAGCTCAACCCATATATTGAGATATGTGGGGATTGTTGGTGTTTTTACCTTTGGACTAGAAAATATAGTCCCACATCGGCTACACCAAATGGTGAGTATCTCAATATAATGCATTGCTTGTGTTGAGGTGTGCACATGAGGTGTAGTGGGGCACAAGTTTGTGCCATGTGGGAGTATTTTCCTAGAAGGAAAAAGGATTAACTCCAACAAGGATGCAAGTTGATTTTTGTTGTGCGGACTCGGACTCGGACGCGGACTCCAGGATTGTCTCGTGCATGCACGGGATGTTCGGGGGGTAGGCGTGGACTGGCACACTTCTATGCTGATTGCGGGATGATCTAAAATATCAAACTCTATTTTTGAGTATTGGTATTTTAGTCCCACATCGGATAGGAGAAGATGTGAAGTCTCAACTCCACTCTATAAATAGAGCCCCTTGACCTCCTTTGAAAGATACACCAAGAAGAGAGTTGAGGGAGTCTGTTAAGTCCAGGAAGCCCGTTCAAGTCTCAAATATGACTTACGAGCGTTCCAGAAGTTCTTCGTGAACTAGCTGGTTCCTGGAAGCTGTTCGTGCTCGTATGGGGCGAATAAAGCTTTGAGCAACGGTAGTTCATTCACCCCAGCATCTCATTCTCGCCTGTCATCGCTGCTGTTGCCTTTTACAGTAACTTCTTTTTAGAAGCTCTACTGCCGATAGTTGCTTGCACAAAGTCTCTTTAGATTTTTTGTGTATTACGTAGAATCTTTTTAGATCCTCGTAATTCAGAATCCTCCAGCATCTCTGTTGCACATCTTCTTTAAGGTGCTGCATTTGAAACGTTGTGTACAATTATTTCAGTTTCAGAATTTTCCATCAAAATTGTGCCTCGGCAATAACACCATCGACTCCACCCGCAATAATACTCAACTCCTCCATCACCCCTGCCTCTTTCCGATACCACAGTAGTACACACCACCACCACGTTCACCACCAGCTCAGGCCGGTGCACCACCACCCAGAATGCCACCTCCACAAATACTAGAAAAAGAATAGAAAAAAGAAACCCTAAACTAACCTCACCATCGACGCCCGAATTCTCGCCGAGAGGATATTGCCCCTCCGCGCACAGACGCCCCAGCGCCGCGAGTACCGTCCAGCCTCCGGCGCTACTCATACTTCGTCGGCGCCACCTCACCTCTACCAGGGCCAGGTCGCACCCCGTTCCCGCTCCACCAGCTCACGAGCGATCATCCACTAGGCCGTCGAGCATATCACCAAGTGGAGAGCTTTCTTCCTTCTCTAAATTACTGACTCTTTTTCTCTTTCGCTATTTCTTTTCTTTCTCTCTTCCCAATGTAGAAGAGAACAACTATAAAGTTTATTTTAATTTTGGTTTGGGCTGGGTTTCAAGCCCAGTAGAAATGCAAGGATTGGGCCTGGTCAACTTATTGGGTTTAATTGATTTTGTTTCATTAATATTAGGGTTTTTGGTTGTAGCCCTATAATCTAGCTGAACTTTAGTTATCATATTTTTGGGCTTAAACTGCTGCCAAGTAGTAGGAGTGCAAGTGTGTGTTTTAATTAATATTTACTATTACTATTGTTATCACTATTTTTTTACAAAATAGAGCTGACAGCATATTTTATAATGTATTATTGTTTTCATTATTATTATTATTATATATTACTGTTAGTAATATTATTATGTACATGGACTTTTAATGGCTTTTTAGTCTTTTGGGCTTAAAACTTGGGTTTAATATACATGGGTTTTAAAATATATTAATAAATATTTCAAAATTATATTGTTTTGGGCTTTTATTTTGAATAATATTTTCTTAAAGAACTCTATGTATTATTAATAGCTTACCTCTGTAGAAGCATGAAAATTCTCGACGTAGTGCAAGGTGCAGGTGGGTGCTCGCGCTACCCATCCCTCTTCACAACGGTTCAGAGGTTGCATGGCGCAGGTTAGTGTCCTCACAACGAGACCAGCATCACAGAAGCACAGGCTGTCAAGTACGGCAAACAACAAAGACAAAAGTCCCAGACAGATGAAAAGCTCGAAGTTCCTTTCATTAATCATGGCTAAAAGGGGTCTACTACAAATTTGGCATGATTACATAAAAGACTTCCTAAAGACGTAATTACAAGGATCTGTTGCAAAAGACTTTGTGGTTACATGTGCTGAATTAAAAACTCCTACGAATCTAACGCCGGGATTAAACTTCACAGTTGATCGTCATGGAGAGAGGCACTATGGATAGATGATATGAATACAGTCTCCATCAAAGTCTCTACCACAGCTTTCCCCCTCTAGACGTGTAATACTTCCGAAGCAGCTATTTGCCTGCCGAGAGCTCAGGCCACAACAGCAGGAAGGCCCTTTTTAAAAGGGCATCAGCTTCTGAGGCTCTTCCAGCCTAACAAAAGCGCAGCCCAATGAGCAGGGCAGAGCACAACCTGCGGTGCTTCACGATAGCAACCAGGCCATGAGCTAGGTCGTTAGGACCTCCGAGACAACGCCTAGGTTCGAACTCCGTATAAAAAGCGTTCCAGCACGTTCTCAAGCTCATCAACAGTTCTTCTACGAAGGCACATCTCCTCTGAACGAAGGGATCCTCAACCAAAATCTGACTTAGACAAGGCCTACTACCGTTCGAAGCTAAGTCTGGGTCTCGCATGGTGCTGAAGGACAAGAAGATGAAGACATGGCTCTTCAGAAGAAACTTCCCTTTTATATAAGGCAGGGTGGTTCAAAATGCACACAACATGGCCGATGGTTGAAATTCCCACTGTAATGGGATGAACCTAGGACTCAGCACGATGAATCTCATTAAATAAGGTTCATTCGACTAAGTCCTTGACCTCTTTGGAATTTCCTAAGTAACGGTGGCAATTAAGATGGAGTCCTTAAAGAGCGGGCATTTATTGCTCTTTACTTCAAAGCCAGTGTCTTCGATCCAGAGGCGCAGCTACATGCCTGCGCCAACCCCATGTGCAGACTGGTGATACATTCACACCATATCAACATCAACGGCGCAACATTCTACTCGACCCAGAAGTTCCGAAACACCTTTCTCCAGAGACTTGGGAGATACCATTGCCTCCAACACAAGTCCGTCTGTCGCTCCGAAAGCATAGTAACCTCGTCAACCTGAAGCACAAGCCTACTCGTCGTCCTACAACACAATGACATTGTTGCCCGAAATACAGTTCTCGTTGCTCTAACGCATAGAAGTCTCGTCGTATTCGAAGCCAAGTCCACTCGTCGCCTGAAAGCACAGAGGCTTCGTTGTCTCCAGAAGAACGGTCTAATCGTCACCCTAGAAGCGCAGCGGTACTTATACTTTGCCAGA
Organism: Iris pallida; assembly: GCA_029216955.1. Classification (NCBI taxonomy): domain Eukaryota; kingdom Viridiplantae; phylum Streptophyta; class Magnoliopsida; order Asparagales; family Iridaceae; genus Iris; species Iris pallida. Next base: position 3,046 of record JANAVB010025311.1, on the reverse strand, counting down.
GGCGCAGGAAGCATGGTCCCACCCAATTGGATTGCTTAAACCGCCTCTGTTAAAGATGGGATTGGGATTGAATCATGATTGATATCTTATCATATTGATTTAAATCTTAGACGATGATCAATTAGAATCCAAATCTGAGATAAAATCCCAAGATTTACTCGGCTGCATTCGAACAAGCAAATCGGCATGCGCCACGTGTCTCCTCCTTCGGTTATTTTGTTAACCACCCGAGATCACGATTGAGGGGAATCTCGATGTTCGCCACATGTCAGGGTCGCAGAAGCCTGCACCGTGCAATGACAACATATTCCTTCATATCTCAAAACCCTAATGCACATCGCATATGTGCTATATTCTCTATAAATAGAAGGAGTTTTCCTTCAACAACCACGAACCACCAGAACTATCAAGGTCGCAAAGATCACCAAGAAATCTTCAACTCCAGATAACCTCTTGATCGGTAACCCTAGAGTTCCATCAAAGGCGTTAGAGAGCCAAAGCAAGTTCAACCCATCGTCAGATCATCAACAGAGTAAAGGAGGTGCTGCAGAGCTCGATCTCCACCGTCATACTTTTCCAGAAAACTATTCCCCTTGTACTTAGAATATCCTGTTTAGGACTTCCTTCTCTGTATACAGGTCTTTTTACGTTCAATAAAGTAAAAAGTTCGTTCAATCTTTTGTTATATCGAACAAAATGGCAACTCTACTAGGGACTACCTTCTCCTCCAACGAGAATGGTGATGCAATCTGATGACAACTTGCTGGAATCTTCCAGAAGATGCTGGTTGTACGCTTCGACCAGCAAACTTTTGAAAATCTTCTTTCTGATGGAAAGTCGAATCCTTCGAAGCGGTTCATAAAACCGAAGAAGACTCGACGTGTCTGGAGGCCCTAGGCGGCTACGACGAGTAGCACGACGGAGGGAACTATGATCCAGAACCCCCTAAATGCCGAAGGCCCGAAGAAGATTTTGGCTGCTATAGCCATATCCCCTCGCTTGATTCCCACCCTGGGAAAATATGGCAAGGAAAAATGTCTCTATGGTGGGCCTGACGAAGGCATAATGCCGAAGGAAGCGTGCACCGATCAAACCCCTCATAACGGGAGCATCGCCGGCGAGAAGATCTGTCTTCGACAGAATTGCCTTTCCATCAGGCGAACCTTCATTGGATTCTGAAATAATACTCGTTGGAGGTAGTAGGAAAAGATCCCAGGCGGTATGTGCCCTGTGCAACAAATGGGAAGTTATACAAGGCTGGTCCCCGTGCTCCGATGCCTCGACCAGTCGAACCCCTCTGCCGCTTGAGCACTCCCGTGCATGATGCAAGCCAGGGGTACACCCCATGGAGAGGGAGTCATGCGAGTATGGTTCCTGCGAGCATGATAAGAGGTTGCCCCGCAGACCCTCTCTGATCGTGCCCACGCGCAACTTTCCTACACGTACAATGGGGGTACAGCGACGGAAGACCTGGTTCTCTCCCAAGAAGAACAAGAATCTGCGGCGCAAGGCATGCCTAAATCAAGGCATCCTTGTACCCAGATTACTATCAACTGCTGTTGTCAACAGGCGGCTGTACTACCAGCGAGGAGGCACTCCGTCTTTCAAAGACTTCAATCTATGTCGACCGCACGTTAGAGACTCAACAGGGGGTCGACGAGCAAGAGAGAAGATGAACTCCGCGTCGCCATGTGCAACGCGGTACAGGGTTCTAAAACTCTCAAGAAGTCTTCCAAGAATCCTCCGTCTCAACCTCCAAGCCCAAAAAGTAGCCCGAGAGCAGCAAAGTGAAGGTACCCGGCACAGGTGTGTTTCAAGGCGCATGTTCTAAATCTCCGCTGGATACAACATCAGAGGCTGGGGGGTAGTCAGCCTCCCACTGTTTATAACAATGCTGCGTTCCATTCTAAAGACGAGCCATATGATACGGATGCCTCTACCGGGACAGCTAGTCAGCAGACTGGGGTAGCAACCACAATGAGTCCGAGGAAGACCGCAACCTTCTAGTTTATCCTCAAGACGGTGAAACCCGGGTGTCAGAGCCATAGAACGAAGGGTCCACAGTTCCCTCAACTCATCCTCACACCAGATCCATCTTTATGGCCGATGGCGACGAAGCAAACAACAACGAAGCTCTCAGACGTATCGAAGCCCTCGAGACAAGCCTAGACACGTTGACGGCTACAATGAAGACCTTGTCCTCTGTCATGATGGATATCAAGAGCAGTTTGGACTCTGCTGCTTCCACACCCATGCTTGATCCGACAACCAAGGACGAGTCCAACTGGCCGCCTGCCGTCCATCAGACGGACCATTGTCATCTATTCCGTCGACTATAGGCCCTGCAATGTCAATTGAGATACAGCAGGCCACCAAGGAATTGTATGCTCGCTAGACGCCAAAGAAAAGCAAGTATCATCCTGAAAATGGGTATTCAGCAGCCATATCCTGCCGAGTTCGACAACATAGTCTATCCTCCAAGCACAATCCGCATACGCTCACGCCTTACGAAAGAAAGAGTCTTCCCGACGTCACTTGAGGTACTTTGCCTCAGTAATAGGGCACTTACCGAAGAACGACGCTCTCCTTACCAACATATTTATAGGAGCTTTGCAGGGGGTAGCCTATGAGTGGTTCTGCAGTCTCCCGGACGATTGTATTTATCGTTCGAGGACCTGAAGAATCTATTCGTAGATCGATTCTATAAAGGAGGATAGACATGACAATGTCAACTCTCATGGAGGTTGTCCAGAGGAAGAAAGTGTCCGTATGCACATACATTGAGCGCTTCCGTCAAGCAGCCTTAAGGCTACCCCTGGTATGCCCGAGCCTATGATTATGGACTCATGCCATAAGAACATGCTGTCGGCAATAAAATTGTGGTACAGTGCTCCTTGCACGGAGTGGACGCCCTTCATTACAGAGGCCGATGTGGCACAGAGGATAGTCCAAGACGCGCAGCTCCTAGGACTGAACTTCCCCTCTCTAGAAGACAAGGAGAGACGTTTGTCTAACAACCCCAAAGACAGAAAATACAAGCAGGCCA
>JANAVB010025310.1:0-49212 GCA_029216955.1 Iris pallida | reverse complement strand
TCTACAATCTCTCTGAATATGACCAACTTTGCCACAGTAATGGCAAAAGACCTTCTCCTGTGTCTGGTATGGCCTGTCCTCTGATGCTGATGTGTGGGAGGACGTCTCACTGGCCCTCCTGTAGTGGTCGTAGCTGATCCCATAGTCGATGTAGATCGTCGATTCGCCTTCTTGCTTATGGCCTCCTGAGTTCTAGCCTCTGCCAGAACAGCTGCTTGGGAGACCCTCGACTCGGAGCTGGTGTACCTCTGCAACTCTATACTCAAGCCTCTATGAAAACTTTTGGCTTTCTCCAGCTCTGTCGTAACCAACCCTGGTGCAAAATGACTCAGTCAACTAAACTCGGCGTCGTACTCGTCAACTGTCATGTTCCCCTGCTCCAGGTGTAGAAACTGTTCATATAAAGCATCCTTGGCGGTGTCGGAGAAGAACTTCTTATTGAACAGTTCTTTGAATTCCTCCCATGTCTGATCAACTCCTAGCCGCCTCTCCTCTGCGGCCCACCAATCATAAGCATTTCCTTCCAGCTGTAACTTTACTGCCGTCATCCATAGATCTACGGATAACTGTAAAGCCTTCAGGAGATTCTCTGTCTTAACCAGCCAATGGTGATCCCAATGACGTCTTCAGTACCCTTGAAGTGTGGAGGATTCATGTTGCGGAATCCTTCGATAGAACCCACAGAGGCTTGTGGTGCTCGGGTCAATGCTGTCTCTAAACTCCTCCTGATGGCCTCGCTCTGCTGCATCTGAGCCTGTACCAAGCTCTGGAGAATCTGCTCTGTAGTAGCCCTACCAGTCTGAGGCATGGGATGTGTGTGAGGGGGTATGGCATCTGGGGCATGATCTGTGGGGCATCCTGTGACCCGTACTGTGGAGGATATGAAGGATATGGAAAAGGATATGGTGGGGGGTATGTGGGTGGATACTGAGGTGGATATGATAGTGGATATGGTGATGGATATGGTGGAGGCTGCTGAGGTGGATAGGATGGTGGATATTGTGGAGGTAGTGGTGGTAGATATGATGACGGTAGATACTGGGGTGGAATCTGTGGTGGAACGGAGGTGGATAAGGTGGTGGTGGTGGTGGTAGGTACTCTGCCTGGGGTGCAGGATCCTCGGGGCCAGTCTGCTGAGTCGTAGCTGGGGTCATCACTAGCTGGAGGGATGGCCCGGATGGTGTTGGAGTGGTCGGAGACATACTGCTGCGGATTCACGGGTTCCTCGTGAGCAGTAGGGTTCCCATCAGTAATGGCAAGGGGAGTAGTGAGACCGCTACGAAGATTCATCCTATATTGGCACAAAATTTAGAGTTGGTTAGAACAATTTCAAGCTGAAGGGAATGCAATAAGTTTATAGGAAAAAAAAGATGAAGTAGAGATCAAAGAAGGAAGTAGTAGTGGATGAGACCATATATCCTATTCCTAGTTTGCAGGCTTGTTGCGCACAGTCATGTAACCCAACAATATTAATATTAGACCTGCATGGGCCACCACAAAAACATGTAACGCCCCAGTCCCAAAATATGTAGGACTAAGTATGTAGACATGCCAATTGTACTATACAAAGAATACACCAATATATGGTAATTCCTGTATTGGTACATAAGCTGTAATAATAATACATGATAAGCCATAATAATATAACTAAATCTCATCCACAGCTCAACACAGAGAATATATAAGTCTACTAAATAAGATAAATGATGATATCAAAATATAGTCGGGTAGACATTCCCACCCAAACAAATATGGAAAAATAATCTCAACTAAATGGAGTCAAACCTCCTCAAACAGCAAGAAAGATGATAAAAAGATGTCCAATACATGGTCTCAAATAATAAAGAATAAAACTAAGTATGAGCGGGAGATGTCTCGTCACCGATGTATGATGGATCCAATGCTGCACCGTACTCCTCTGGATAGTCCTGCTCGTCTAATCCTGGAGAGATCACCAGGTCCTCAGAGGGACGTAACAAGATACAAAAATATGCCAAGTAACTGAATGTGTAAAAATATACAACTATGACTCTACAGGATCTCCTAACCGTCTATGTGAGATGCACTTTGAGGAAAAAATTCTACGCAGGGGCTGTAGGATCAGCAGAGTAATAAGAATGGCAGTAAGTAGCGCTCATCCGAGACGCTATCGGCCGGGACAGAAAGTAGTACTCGTACGAGTCACTCTCGGCCCCAAAGTGTGTAAAAAATAAATATAGCCCCTACGCTAGTAGCTGTCCCCTCCCCCCCAACTGCTCATGTCCAAGATGTATCCATAGCCTGTCCAGTTGGCAACTGCTACGGCTTCTAACTCAACACACTAGTAGCAGTTACCTCCTAACCGTCGCACGTCCCGTACGTATCGATGGCCAGTCGAGTACGCAGGTCCGTGTCCTATATAACTCATTCATCACGTGATACACATGTGTCAAGGCCATAGGGGATATAAAAATACCCCACATACTCATAGGGTAGTCAACTGACACAAGGTCGACATGCAAATATAAATAAATAAAACGACCAAATGTAGCCGCTTACACCCAAGTGTGACTTGGACGCCTAATAGAAACAAAATGAAAAATAAGAGAAATAAATATACAATAATAAAATATACTGAAAATAAATGAGCACAATCAGAATCTATGGCAAGGTATACTTGCCTGCGGTGCGAGAAAGGCAATCCAAGAGTAGCAAGTGTCAGCACCAAAACTCACAAATCACAGATGACTCCAAACGCTGAAACAAATATCAAAAATGATCTCGGTGAAGAAGATATACCTAGAAAATGCCTGTCCAAAAGTCCAATTCTGGAACAGGGATAAAATCGTAATTTCGGGTCAAAACAATGTCCGCCGTTGGACCCGCTTTGTACCGAAACGCGTGCCAAAAGTCTATGGTCTCTAAAGTCATCGAACTATATGTCTATGGATTCAGTTTGAGGAGAGAAACTCAACGGTATGTCCAGTTTTGGATTTCGATGAGCCGTGTACAAATTCGTCCGTTTGAGTGGGTCGCGGGCCCGCCAAAAATAGGGTTCCGATTCGACCTCCTCAGAATCGGACCAAACTTGGCACACAGGACTAGAATTTCGATTCGGACCTGTTGGCGCAAGTTTCGTCTCGATTCGACGACTGTACACGAAGTTATGTACAAGTTTGCAAAATGCCAATACGGGGATATCTCGACGGATACGCGTTGATTTTGACGCGTAAACGCGACGAAACTGAGTTCCGTCAGTTCCCACACATCAACAACGTCCATACGCGTCTTTTGATGCATATAGCGCGCGACCATGTCGCCCGGTTTGTCGGAGCGCATGTCGTATCGGGGAAATTTTCTGAAATTTACTATTTTGAAAACAGTTTTTCGCACAACTTTAACACGAATTTAATTCTTGCACAAAAATCAAAATACTGATTGTCACGACCCGCACCCACTGTGAGGGTACGAGTACGTAACAGCGCCCAGCCTACGCTGCAGTGTCGGTGGTAGAACGCTGTTCTAAGTCTCTAATCTCTATATACAACTCCAGTTCTAAACAGGAAAACTAGAACAAGACAAGCTAGCTAAACTCCCGATCACTCCTGAGTGTCGGAACCATAGGTAGCTAAGCCATCTCCTGATCCATAATATGTAGGGCACGTGTCCTCAGGGCAATCATCTGTAAAAATTTTAACAGGTCCAGTCAGGACAGGAACGAGCACATCTCATCTAGAAAACCCAAGTAAATGACAGAGAACTATAAAGCAGTTATAGACAGTTGTATTGATAAAAATGGCAGTTTATATTCAGGTGATGGTAAGAAAGACAGATAAAGTGCAAGGAAAGAAAAAACTAAATAAGAGAAGAATCATAGAAATGAAGACTGTAAAAATAGAACTAGCTGAACTAGCGTAATATGATATAAAGTCCAGACAGCAATGTAGACCAGTGTAACTCCAATGTAAGTCCAGTACAAGATGAATCTAATACAAGATGAATCCAGTAAGTGACGATTCTAGTTATAGTGATCAATGATTCCAGGATGAGTCCAGCCTAGCTATACTCTAGCAGTGTGTTTTAAAATACCGAGTTCGACATATAAACGGCTGTAGGTAATACGGCACATCACACACCTGGCCGGGTGTGAGATGGCTATCATTCCAGTAGATTGCAGTTGGGAGATTCCAGATTGGGGTATGTCTACATGTCTTACTCTAATATTTCCCCTCCCAGTAAGTGAATCCAGAATTCCGACACAATGATTCAAGATGAGTCCAGCCAAAATATAATGATACCAGTAAATGATTCCAGTAAATGATTCCAGTAGGTGATTCCAGTAATAGAAGCCAGGAATGATGATACCAGTAATAGAGGCCAGAAAATAAGAGTGTGTCGTATACATGAATCCAGAAATATCCACACGTGTTGTAACAAAGAATCGCATATAACTAACTAGAACTGAAGTACAGTAATTGACAAGAAAATGAGAAAACTATCAGAGAATGTACTCGCCTGATACTCTGAAAAGAGTAATGTAATATCAGATGTCTGCACCGGAGTCACAATGTCCTAAATAGAGCAGTATGGGTTATAATGTGTTTAAAACAAGGTAAATAAAGTTAGAATGCAATCTACAAGATTCTAAGTCAAATATGGTCAACTGTCTAGGTCAAACTAGGTCCAAGTCATACTTGGTCAACTCTGGGTCAACCCAAGTAAATATGTAGTCAAACTGGGTCAATTGGTCACACTTAGACTCAATGTTGACTTTGGTCAACTGTCTAGTCAATCCTGAACCATTGGGTCAAACCTTGGTCAACTAGGTTCTTTCTAGGTCATACTAGATCAACATCCTATGTATCAACCTATACCTTACCACAATGTAAGCTAATACCTTAGCACTCAATACCCTGTCACATATCACCTAGGTAATCCCATTACCTATACTTAAGACTACCCACATAACCAAATACCTATTCATTATACTCTCTCATATATCAACCTTACTTCAACTAATCCTAACATATTGCATATGTATATACTCAAGCCTATATACATCAAAATTTCCTCCCCTAAACCCTCCAACTTATAACATACAACACTATGCACATAACCACATCATATATATATGTATGCTCAAGCTCTTATATAGATATATATCACATATACCACACACCCTAGCATACCCACTCAAATTCTCACATGGGACACTAACCTCTCTACTGATGCTCTCCATTCAACATCTAACCTCTCATTGGCTAAGGCCCTATGGCACTACTGCTACTAGCATAACTTACCCAACTCTCAACACTAAAATACCACACATACTTACTCAAACTTGATGTATACCCTCTCTAACTACCTGCAATCCCCAGCTCTCTATATACTAACATGTAATCCTATAGAGCAACTGGTATGTGCCCAGGTTGAAACTAAACTAGTGGCTGCACCTGCTCAAGTTGGTATGAATTTGTAGGGTATGGCTGAAATTACATGTACAAAGGGGACTGCCTGGTGCAGCCCCTACAGTTGTTGCTAACTGTATACATCAAGCTAAGCTAACTAAGCTTCAAGCAACCCAAGGTAAGCAAGTAGCCACATGCTAGCTGCTGCATAGGCATTGCCAAAAGCCTACTGGACTGCCTAGTCCTATACACTACTGCTGCCATGTAAATCAAGGGACTGAACCCAAGTCTCATATTAGGACTGAGCAAAATAGGCAAATCAAATGGTTTAAAAGCTTGCACAATCCTTAATGATGTAAATCTGGACAGTGGACTGAACAGTTAGTGGAAAAAAATAGGATTAGTGCTATGTGTCTAGAAGTATAGAAATCAGTGAACAAAAGATGCAATGACAGTGTATAGCAATGAGTAGGGGGATCAAGTAATGTGTGTGAACATTTGTGTGTATTGCCAATGACAGTTTAGGGGAGAGAGGGTTTTCAGATTTCAGAAAAGAAGGAAATCTCAGATTTTTGACATTTAACAGTGAAACAAAACCAATTTCAGTTTAATACTTAACAAACTAACATGTATCACAATCTTAAAACCAATCCTAATTCTCAGGAACTCATCAATTGTTATCTCAGTCATAAACCCAGTTAACCCAATTCGAAATCCCTATTTGTGTTGACATCAAACTGAACTTGAACCAACCTTAACAGTGACTAAAACTTGTGTAAACAATTAACCATGGCATGTTAACCATTGACAAACAGTGAATGAAATTTAACTCAGGATTTGACAGTAAGCAATGACAGTTACTTAATTACAATTCATCAAAACCCCATCTATTTCACATGAAACCTCAGTCACAGGTTTCAAATTGTTAAACTGTGTATCAGTAAATACATTAAAAACATCATTTTTGAATTGAAAACCCCAAATAAATTAGTAAATGAAATGTGCAGGCAGGTGTACACATAACATGTGTCATGGGGAGGGTGTTCGTGTCCAACAAGGTGGACACGAACGTGTCCAAAGCAGAAATGAAAGTGTCAGGAACACAGTGTAGAACACTTCCTCGTGCGGCCAGTCCCCAATAGATTGGACACAACACGAAGCATCTGACACTACGTGCACTTGGATACGGGTAGCCCAACTATAGGGCTACCAGGTTGACACAACACGACGTGTCGACGTTGTGTCTATACGTAATACGAAGGGCGTATCAGAACACGATCTCCTATGCGCACTGCGCAGTGTAAATCCAGTACATGTGTCCGTGCTCCCTCGATACGACACGACTCGACACAAAACTTCGGGAGAGGCTTGACAGACATTGCCCCTACCCCCATATCAAGTTTGACGTGTCCACGTGTCCTGTGTAGGGAGGAATAGAGGTCGGGTAGCAGGACATGTAAAGGGTGTCGTGTAGTGAGTTCGTGTCCGTTTTGGACACGGACACGACACGAACCCTAGCTCAGTCTTCACTAAAGTTAATTAGCACCTATAGACCTACAAATCTGTTCAAACACAATTTCAAATTAGCAACATTTATTTCTAACAATCATTTCATCGAACACCTAGGAGACACTATGACACGTGTCCGATACGGACACCAAACGGACACGAATTTCATCCAAATTTCGTGGACACCTAGGGGACTCCTAGATCTAGCCTACATGCAAAAAAAACTAAAATTTAAATCAATTTAAAGGGTTTTACCTATATGTGCAAAAAGCTTGGAAAAGCTTCAAATGGGGGATTCTTCCTCTTGATGCCAAAAGCTCCAAATTGACCCAAAGCTGGGATTAAACCCCAAATCAGAAAGTATGAGAGTATTAGGTTCTAATGCAAGAAACTAGGATTTAAAAGGAATTAAAATGAATTTATGGAGATTTTTGGAAGGGGGACACATACCTTTCTTTTCCAATGTTGAAATGAATAAAGAAAGAGGCAAGCCCTAGAGAATAAGTGTTTATATAGGGTAGGGATCCCTATGGGTGGTCATTTAGGGTTTGGTTAGGGTTAGGGCTTCTAGTTATGGGCCATGGGCCGAGTCATGATCAAATAAATCATCAAGCCATAAGTCATTTCATGAAACCATAAACCATAACTTAAATTCACTAAACCAAATCCCCTCATTCTAAAATTTGTTCCTAATGACTAAAAATAGGTTAACCTAAGTTAGACTAGGGTCACCATGGCTAGGGTTAGCTTCTAGGCTAGTTCACTAGGTCTCAACAAGTCAAGGTCAAACTAGAATTCACCAATTCAATAAATTACCAAATAATTCAAATAAGTCAAAATGACCAAATTACCCCTAGGGAAAAATGATAATTAAACATCCTAATGACATGGTTAGGCTCTAGGTCATGCAGTCTCTCAGGTTTCACTAGCAGCACATCAAAATCACAAGTCATGACTTAAACCAGTTTTTAAATAGTTTAAAATTTGTTAAAAATCACTAAAAAATCATAATATGAATCAAATATCAATAATTACTAATTATAATTACAAAATTCTAAAATTACCCTCGTCTGGAAAACTGGGTGTTATAATCCTACCCACCTTAGAAAAATTTCGTCCTCGAAATTAAAATGATCGTATCCCTACTAGGTCAAACCCCCAGCAATCAAAGTCGAAGCAACACAATCCTACTGGTCGTGATTTCACAGTCTCGAACGGGGTAGCTACACTATCTAGCAATCAAAACAATATCCTGGCAGGTACTAATGGAATCACACAGGAAAGTGGGAAAAAAGAATGAGAAGGACAAACCTGCTAACCCATCACCTGCAGCGTCGGTCTACTCGACTGTCAGCACAGAAGCCCTGCCCCTCTGGGGTGTATCCCTCTGTTGGTGCGGGGCACGGTGCTGTACTACAGGTGGCCTAGCTCCTTCTATCTAATCCTTGACACTCAAGTAATACCTACCCTGATATTCCACTCAATTATACTAGGGCACCATCTATATGGTATCTATCCTGCAATCTGATAATCATACCCGTCTATCCAGAACCATGTTACCAGAATTCTCGTCACACCAGTAAGTATGGCTGCGATAATCCATAGAGTCCTCAACTAATGTACATACCTCTAGAATTATGGTATTTAAAATTTTCGTATTGCCGCTAGCTTGGCTGCAAAAACCTTAAATTTTTACACCCGAGAAATATATCCAAAATCAGACTCTATCTCATCGCCCAACCAGCTGATATGGCTGTAGAAGACTCTAGATTCCATGACTGAGGCAACCTAGCCCATAATGTTATCTTGGTATAAAATCAAGTCAATAATGAATACCAAGAATCAAATTCAACGATGAACAAGGAAGATAGACAGATACTGTCAGAATCAAATTTCGAGATAGTTTATAATGAGATTCTCAAGGGTCATCCCAGGAATCTTCTTAACTAGTCCTAACTGTGATTGAGTGCCTCTCCGGTAAAGCCTATCTCTCAATCCTATCGCAGGCTCGCGCAGCAGTACAACTAAGTCGTCGTACTACCATGATATCGCACTAATGCGACTCTCGACCTGCATGGGCCACCACTAAAAACGTGTCACGACCCGCACCCACTGTAAGGGTACGAGTACGTAACAGCGTCCAGCCTACGCCGCAGTGTCGGCGGTAGAACGATGTTCTAAGTCTCTAATCTCTATATACAACTCCAGTTCTAAACAGGAAAACTAGAACAAGACAAACTAGCTAAACTCCCGATCACTCATGAGTGTCGGAACCATAGGTAGCTAAGCCATCTCCTGATCCATAATATGTAGGGCACGTGTCCTCAGGGCAATCATCTATAAAATTTTTAACAGGTCCAGTCAGGACAGGAATGAGTACATCTCACCTAGAAAACCCAAGTAAATGACAGAGAACTATAAAGTAGTTATAGATAGTTGTATTGATGAAAATGGCAGTTTATATTCAGGTGATGGTAAGAAAGACAGATAAAGTGCAAGAAAAGAAAATAACTAAACAAGAGAAGAATCATAGCAATGAAGACTGTAAAGTAGAACCAGCTGAACCAGGATAATATGATATAAAGTCCAGACAGCAATGTAGACCAGTGTAACTCCAATATAAGTCCAGTACAAGATTAATCTAATACAAGATGAATCCAGTAAGGGACGATTCCAGTTATAGTGATCAATGATTCCAGGGTGATTCCAGCCTATACTCTAGCAGTATGTTTTAAAATACCGAGTTCGACAAATAAACGGCTGTAGGTAATACGGCACATCACACACCTGGTCGGGTGTGAGATGGCTATCATTCCAGTAGATTCCAGTTGGAAGATTCCAGATTGGGGTATGTCTACATGTCTTACTCTAGTATTTCTCCTCCCAACAAGTGAATCCAGAATTTTGACACAATAATTCAAGATGAGTCCATCCAAAATATAATGATACCAGTAAATAATTCCAGTAAATGATTCCAGTAGGTGATTCCAGTAATAGAAGCCAGGAATAATGATACCAGTAATAGAGGCCAGAAAATAAGAGTGTGTCGTATACATGAATCCAGAAATATCCACACGTATTGTAACAGAGAATCGCATACAACTAACTAGAACTGAAGTACAGTAATAACTGAAGTACAGTAATTGACAAGTAAATGAGAGAACTATCAGAGAATGTACTCGCCTGATACTCTGAAAAGAGTAATATAATATCAGATGTCTGCACCGGAGTCACAATGTCCTAAATAGAGCAGTATAGGTTATAATATGTTTAAAACAAGGTAAATAAAGTTAGAATGCAATTTACATGATTCTAAGTCAAATCTGGTCAACTGTCTAGGTCAAACTAGGTCCAAGTCATACTTGGTCAACTCTGGGTCAACCCAAGTCAATATATAGTCAAACTGGGTCAATTGGTCACACTTAGACTCAATGTTGACTTTGGTCAACTGTCTAGTCAATCCTGAACTATTGGGTCAAACCTTGGTCAACTAGGTTCTTTCTAGGTCATACTAGATCAACATCCTATGTATCAACCTATACCTTACCACAATGTAAGCTAATACCTTAGCACTCAATACCCTGTCACATATCACCTAGGTAATCCCATTACCTATACTTAAGACTACCCACATAACCAAATACCTATATTCATTATACTCTCTCATATATCAACCTTACTTCAACTAACCCTAACATATTGCATATGTATATACTCAAGCCTACATACATCAACATTTCCTCCCCTAAACCCTCCAACTTATAATATACAACACTATGCACATAACCACATCATATATATGTATGCTCAAGCTCCTATATAGATATATATCACAATACCACACACCCTAGCATACCCACTCAAATTCTCACATGGGACACTAACCTCTCTACTGATGCTCTCCATTCAACATCTAACCTCTCAATATTGGCTAAGGCCCTATGGCACTACTGCTACTAGCATAACTTACCCAACTCTCAACACTAAAATACCACACATACTTACTCAAACTTGATGTATACCCTCTCTAACTACCTGCAATCCCAGCTCTCCATATACTAACATGTAATCCTATAGAGCAACTGGTATGTGCCCAGTTGAAACTAACTAGTGGCTGCACCTGCTCATCAAGTTGGTCTGAACATGTAGGGTATGGCTGAAATTACATGTACAAAGGGGACTGCCTGGTGCAGCCCCTACAGTTGTTGCTAACTGTATACATCAAGCTAAGCTAACTAAGCTTAAAGCAACCCAAGGTAAGCAAGTAGCCACATGCTAGCTGCTGCATAGGCATTGCCAAAAGCCCACTGGACTGCCTAGTCCTATACACTACTGCTGCCATGTAAATCAAGGGACTGAACCCAAGTCTCATATTAGGACTGAGCAAATAGGCAAATCAAATGGTTTAAAAGCTTGCACAATCCTTAATGATGTAAATCTGGACAGTGGACTGAACAGTTAGTAAAAAAAATAGGATTAGTGATATGTGTCTAGGAGTATAGAAATCAGTGAACAAAAGATGCAATGACAGTGTATAGCAGTGAGTAGGGGGATCAAGTAATGTGTGTGATCATTTGTGTGTATTGCCAATGACAGTTTAGGGGAGAGAGGGTTTTCAGATTTCAGAAAAGAAAGAAATCTCAGATTTTTGACATTTAACAGTGAAACAAAACCAATTTCAGTTTAATACTTAACAAACTAACATGTATCACAATCTTAAACCAATCCTAATCTCAGGAACTCATCAATTGTTATCTCAGTCATAAACCCAGTTAACCCAATTCGAAATCCCTATTTGTGTTGACATCAAACTGAACTTGAACCAACCTTAACAGTGACTAAAACTTGTGTAAACAATTAACCATGGCATGTTAACCATTGACAAACAGTGAATAAATTTAACTCAGGATTTGACAGTAAGCAATGACAGTTACTTAATTACAATTCATCAAAACCCCATCATATTTCACATGAAACCTCATTCACAGTTTTAAATTGTTGAACTGTGTATCAGTAAATACATTTAAAACATCATTTCGAATTGAAAACCCCAAATAAATTAGTAAATAAAATGTGTAGGTAGGTGTACACATAACATGTGTCATGGAGAGGGTGTTCGTGTCCAACAAGGTAGACATGAACGTGTCCAAAGCAGAAATGAAAGTGTCAGGAACACAGTGTAGAACACTTTCTCGTACGGCCAGTCCCTAATAGATTGGACACGACACGAAGCATCTGATACTACGTGCACTTGGACACGGGTAGCCCAACTATAGGGCTACCAGATCGACACAACACCGTGTCGATGTTGTGTCTATACGCAATACGAAGGGCGTATCAGAACACGATCTAATGTGCGTACTGCGCAGTGTAAATCCAGTGCACGTGTCCGTGCTCCCTCGACACGACACGACTCGACATGAAACTTCGGGGGAGGCTTGACAGACATTTCCCCTACCCCATTTCATGTTTGGCGTGTCCACGTGTCCTGTGTAGGGAGGAATAGAGGTCGGGTAGCAGGGCATGTAAACCGGGTGTCGTGCAGTGAGTTCGTGTCCATTTTGGACACGGACACGACACGAACCCTAGCTCAGTCTTCACTAAAGTTAATTAGCACCTATAGACCTACAAATATGTTCAACATAATTTTACATTAGCAAATTTATTTCTAACAATCATTTCATCGAAAACCTAGGAGACACTATGACACGTGTCCGATACGGACACCAAACGGACACGAATTCTACCCAAATTTTGGGGACACCTAGGGACTCCTAGATCTAGCCCTACATGCAAGAAAACTAAAATTTAAATCAATTTAAAGGGTTTTACCTATATGTGCAAAAGTTTGGAAAAGCTTCAAATGGGGGATTCTTCCTCTTGATGCCAAAAGCTCCAAATTGACCCAAAGCTGGGATTAAACCCCAAATCAGAAAGTATGAGAGTATTTGGTTCTAATGCAAGAAACTAGGATTAAAAAGGAATTAAAATGAATTTATGGAGATTTTTGGAAGGGGGACACATACCTTTCTTTTCTAATGTTGAAATGAATAAAGAAAGAGGCAACCCCTAGAGAATAAGTGTTTATATAGGGTGGAGATCCCTATGGGTGGTCATTTAGGGTTTGGTTAGGGTTAGGGCTTCTAGTTATGGGCCATGGGCCGAGTCATGATCAAATAAATCATCAAGCCATAAGTCATTTCATAAAACCATAACCATGACTTAAATTCACTAAACCAAATACCCTCATTCTAAAATTTGTTCCTAATGACTAAAATAGGTTAACCTAAGTTAGACTAGGGTCACCATGTCTAGGGTTAGCTTCTAGGCTAGTTCACTAGGTCTCAACAAGTCAAGGTCAAACTAGAATTCACCAATTCAACAAATCACCAAATAATTCAAATAAGTCAAAACCAAATTATCCCTAGGCTAAAAATGATAATTAAACATCCTAATGACATGGTTCGGCTCTAGGTCATGCAGTCTCTCAGGTTTCACTAGCAGCACATCAAAATCACAAGTCATGACTTAAACAGTTTTTAAATAGTTTAAAATTTGTTAAAATTACTAAAAATCATAATATGAATCAAATATCAATAATTACTAATTATAATTACAAAATTCCAAAATTACCCTCATCTGAAAAACTGGTGTTACACAGATCTACAAGTTGTATTTTATTCGTGGTTATGTTGTCTTCACATGTGTTCAATTAGTTTCTGAAAAATCTCGACGCACAGTTCGGAATCTGGCTTCCAAGTTGTGGTTTGGGACTGGGTTAAACTCTGTTTTCAACAGTTTTTGGGGTAACTTTGCCTGGATTTATCGAGCAATCCCTTGGGGTTCCCAGGATTCTATTAGAAGGAGATTGGAGGGGTTTATATGGACTACCCACAGGAGTTTATAGTTCGAGAATCATCGAGTGTGCGTGAAGAAAAAAGGATTGGAAGAAGGGTACCTTGCTGTTCGCAAAACTAAGAACGTTCGGAAGTGTTATCGGCCCGGGGCTGTCCGGCGGTGTTTGCGCGGTGGTGCGGCGCCGCCAACGGCCTGGGTAGCTCGCCTGGGGTTCGAGATGGAGAGGAGATATGGAGGATGAAGGGTTATGGAGGATTAGGGTTTCGGTTTTTACGAGGTTGTAATATATACTACTGTCGACTTGTCTATTACTATTAGTACTTAGAATATGGGAGGGGCTCGGTTTTGCTAAAGTGTGGGGCTCGGTTTGCTAAAATGTGGGGCTCATTTGCTATCACAGCAGTACAGCTGCTGTTAGCCTAAGTATTGTGGGGGTCGCCCCCCCCCCCAACTCCGCAGCTTAGCTGTTATTATGGTGGGGTTTCGGCCCACCCCAATTGCCCATATTTATTTTTTTTTTTACTTAATGCCTTCAATAAGGCATTGCCAAGTGCAGCCTGGCCCACCCTCTGCTGGGTGTGGGGCCGGGCCTTACTCTTTTTTTTACAATATATATATATATATATATATATATATATATATATATATATATATATATATATATATATATATATATATATATATATTATTTTATTTTTACAATATATATATATATATTATTATATATATATATATATATATATATTTATATATATATAATATATATATATATAAAAATATATATTTATATATATACACATATATTAAAAAAATCACACAAAATCCTATAAATTTGTAAATAAGTATCAAAAATTTTAATAATTGTAGATAATATTTAGTAGCACTTAAAATATATCAAGCACACAAATCATACATATTATATACATATAATTACGTACATATACCAATTAATTCTAAATAATATAGAAAAATAATTTTTAAAGTACTAAAATAATTAGAAATTTATGGGGTTTTACAGATCCAATACGTGACTAGGGTCTGCCACGTACCGCCTCAACTGCGACACATGAAACACGTTTTGAACTCCCTCGAACGTAGGCAAAAATTCTAGTCGATAGGCCACTGTACCGACCCTTCCAAGAATAGTGAAAGGTCCAATGAAGCGCGGACTAAGCTTCCCGTCTCGGCCAAAACGAATCGTGCCCCATGTCGGAGAAATCCTCAGGAACACCATATCGCTAACCTAGACACAAGACAAGACTAAATACAAGATCCTAAAGCAAACAACCATAAGCAAGCACAAACAGAAAAACTGATACTAACCTCGAACTCTAACGGTCTCCGGTGGCTATCGGCCCAATGTCGTTGTCTATCATGAGCCACCTGAAGTCTATCCCTGATCAATCTAACCTTCTCTACTGCATCCACCACCATCTCCGGCACAAGCAATACTCTCTCGCCGACATCGTCCCATGATAATGGAGTGCGACATCTTCGTCCGTATAGAGCCTCAAAAGGCGACATATGTATACTGGCCTGATAGCTGTTGTTGTAAGCAAACTCTAGCAGGTGGAGATGGTCCTCCCAAGAGCCCCCGAAGTCTTACACACAAGTACAAAGCATATCCTTGAGTGTCTGGATGGTCCTCTTTAACTGTCCGTCCGTCTAAGGGTGATACGCGGTACTGAACTTGAGCTGGGTGCCCAAGCTAGTATGCAAACTCCTCAAGAAGTGGGAAGTGAAACGACTATCCCAATCTGAAACTATGCTCACCGGTCCTCCGTACAATCTTACTATCTGATGTACGTACATATCTGCCAGCTTCTTTGTAGACAGTCCCACCTTGAAGGCAAAAAATGGGCCGATTTGGTCAATCTATCAACAATAACCCAAATCATGTCTTTCCCTCCTGGAGATCGCGAAAGTCCAGACACAAAGTCCATAGTGATGTGCTCCCACTTCCACTCTGGAATGGTTAGTGGCTGAAGCAGACCACCTGGCTTTTGTCTCTCGGCTTTCACCTACTGTCACACCAAGCATCGAGATACAAACTGAGCTACCTCTCGCTTCATGCCATATTACCATACGTGCTCCCTCAGATCTCTGTACATCTTGTTGGCTCCAGGATGCATAGAGTACTGAAAATGAAGCACTTCCTACAGAATCTCCTTTCGAAGCTCTCCACTCATAATGCACAATCTAGTACCATGCCTCAATGATCCATCTTCGGCTATAGAGAAATCTTCTAACAATTATGCTTGCACCTGCTCCCTGATGATCCTCAAGGCCACATCATCGAACTGTGCTGATCTGACTCTGTCTATCAATGCAGACTGAATTTATAAACCCCACATCTCAACTTCCATGTCCGGAACGATCACCTCGATACCCAAACTTTCTAGATCAGCCAATAGATGACGATCTGCCGCTAAATACATAGTGACTGGATACCTGCTCAAGGCATCTGCAACTACGTTGGTCTTTCCTGGATGGTACTGCAACTGGATATCGAAGTCCTTCATCAGTTCAAGCCACCTCCTCTGCCTCATATTCAATTCCTTCTGGGTGAACACGTACTTCAAGCTCTTGTGATCCGTGAAGATCTCAACTTATTGGCATACTCTATCTAGGATACTACTACACTTATGGGATACTACCTTCTATTGTATTCATCAAACGAATGCGGGTAAATAAGTAGCATGTGGGGCTCGGTTGAATGGGACACAAGTGTCATGTGGGTAGTAGGCTTAATGTGGGTCGTGTCTATATTTTGGGTCAACAAGTTTGGGTCGAAATGGTACCCCCAATTCAAGTCGAAAATAAAAGTGACTTCGTGGGATGAATCAAGATTATGCCTTGTGTCAGAAAAGTCGTATGATAAAATAAAGCACAAGATGGTCTACCTAAGTGGGACACGCAGGTCATGGGCGTAGGATATCTTGTCTAGATCATGCATATGAAGTTGGTTTTGAGAAAACAACTAGTCTTGTGCTCCTAAATTAAAAGTCATGGCAATATGTATATGATAATCATAAATAAAAGTAGAAATGTTCAATGGCCTAAATTGATCCGAAAGTTGAATGATACAAAGATAGTACAAGAGAACGAGTTTGAGTGGGACATGATATATCAAAATGAAGATAATCTTGTCCACTACAAACTCATGAAGGAAGTTTCCAGAGATTGACATCTCTGGCGCTCCAGAAATAAAAGTCACGGAAGAACATTCGTCTATGTAGGATACTCTCTCTAGGGTGTCCACCCAAGTCTTGACGTAGTCTGCACAAGGCACTAACTCATCTATATAATAGTTGGATGGTACCCTTATACTAGGTTGTTCATGTCTCTCATCCAACTAGACACTAAATTGTTGGTGCCTAAACTTCTATAACACTTGAAATACTTCGTCTCTTGCTACTAGGGTACTCCTCCTATTCTGGTACCTGGTGCAACTCCTACCTTAACATTTATTAATCACTTTAGGGTTCTCATCTATATTTAATTATCAACAATCATATACAATACTTCCTAACTATACTCTAAACTATTAACACAATTACTCAAGGACATAGACCAATTGCAAATCACCAAGCCATCACACTACGAAGAACCTATAATAAAATGAGAATCTACAAGGACCTGGACTAAAGAACCGAAAGTATCCTTACTCCTAAGCTAATTGAGGATGGAACAAAATCTATAATAACAGAAGTAAATGATAGAGATGACATGTTATGACCCTTCTCAAGATACAATCAGATAATTATACACGTCTGTCCTAAATAATGATACTTAGAATCCTCGCCACGCCAGTAAGTAAGGCTGCAATAAATGATATATTCCATAACTGGGTATGCACCTCTATAATCATGTCGTCTGGAATCCTCGCCACGTCGACTTGTATGGCTGCGAGAAATCCCAAATCTCATAACCAAGATATGTACATCCGAAGTCAGGTCCTTACGATTTTGCCACGCCGGCTAATATAGCTGCAATAAACTCCAGGTTCCATAACTAGGTAGACGTTTTACCTTTCTTGTTATTCCGTCAACATATGTTATCAAAAGATATCTTAACTCGGGCCATTAAATTCATCTCGATATGACAATCAAAATCAACTATGATCCGTCAATATCAAATTCAATAACAAGGAGCAAGGATAAAAAACAAGAGGAAATGATTTCAAATTGACGTTCAAAACAAGATTCCCAAGGGTCGTCACAGGAATCTCTCAAAAGTCCTAAGCAAAAAGATCAATATGGCACATGATAAGATATCGTCAAGGAAGGATAGTTTATTTCGAAATGCAAGGAGAGTTGTCTTGATAATCAAAAGATTGGATTTTTTTAATATGTGATTGAGTAACTCCTATCATAACCGAAAACCTATATCCTAAGAGCATGCTCATAATTAGCACTCTAAGTCGAGCACCAATACGAAATCGCACTAGTTGCGACTCTGAGCTGCATAAGCCACCATAAAAATGTGTCACGACCCGCACCCTGTTTAGGAGCACGAGCACGTGGGTACGTCCAGCCTACGCTGCAGTATCGACGGTAGAACGCTGTAAAGGTCATCTAGAATATATAGAATCTAAGACACAATAATATAACCTGTCATCTCCGCACGAAAGAATATATATTCACCATTCAATCACATAATCTAAGGAAGATAAGCACGATGATAAAGATAAAGATGAAATAAATAGTCTGAAATAGTGTCGAGCCACAATCACAAGTTCAGAATTTAAAGACATCACAAGATCCCAAATAAATACTACAAGTCTCAAAGTATCAAGCTGGAATATAATCCAGACAAAATCTAGATAAACTAAGTCACTACAGGCGGTGCGTCCTCTACGGCACCGGATCCACAGGCAGGTCCTGGTCGTAGGCTCCATCTATGCCAAACCCGTAGTAGGTCGGGCAATCTGCATCTAAATCCTTTGAAAAATAACGGGGGTTATCCTTACAGGATATGAGCAAGTATAAACATCAACAGCAATTCCATGTGAATTGATAAATATATAAGAGACAATTATAATAAAATAAATGATGAATGTCAAAACTGGAAGTAAAACTGTATAAAAAAAACTGAATAGCATATCATAGGTGAGATGTAAGGTAAAGCTAGAATAAACAGTAAATGTAATCTGATGTACGATGTAAACCTATAAAGTAAGTTCCATGAGATACTAGAGCGTTATGTGATCGGCTTGGGTCAAGATCAGACTGTTCCATTTGACCGACAATGCACAAGTAGTATAATAGTATAGGGATCAGACCGGCCAAAATGGAAAGTTATGCACAAGTAGTATAAGGTCAGGCTACACCCTACGTGTGGAGAGGGTGGAGCTATGCACAATAAACAAGTAGGAATAATGACCACATAACCTCTAATAACTCTCCATCCCCGAGTAGTATAATGACTCCAGATATGACAGGTCATGACACGGGATTCGAATAGCAGGGAGCCAGCCCACTCCCAAATCGGTGTCTATACAAGTATATGAAATAATATCGAACAATGTACTCATATACCAGGTAAACCATGAATGACATCTTATGGCTAGATTCACGTATACTAGTCCGTGTATCCTCGTGTCGAGAATCAAGTATAATACTACAACTGAATCGGATATAGTAGATATCAAAGCAATAAAAACTATCAGAAAATGTACTTGCATGTTGTCCTGAGCTGAGAAAATCGAAACTACAACCCACTCAATGAGCCACGAACGGTCAACTCGCACAATAGTCTCCTAATGCTGAAATAAATATTACCAACGTTCTCAGAATTGTCAAATTAGCTAAAAATGCCTATCCATAAGTCTAATTCTGGACACAAGAGCAAAACGGTAATTTTGGATCAAAATGGTGTCCGTCGTTGGACCCACTTTGCACCGAAAAATGTGTCAGAACCTACGGTCTCTCAAGTCATCAAACTACATGTCTACATGTCCGATTTGACGAGACGAACCCAACTTGGCATACAGGACAAGAAAAAGGATACGGTCCTGTTGGCATAAGTTTTGTCTCGATATGACGAGCGTGCACAAAGTAATTGACAAATTTGCAAAAGACCGATACGGTAAATTTTAACGGATACGCATCAAATTCGTCGCGCACACGCGACCAATTTGAATTCCGTCAAAGTCTACACGTCCACGAAGTCGATACGCATCTTTTGATACTATCGGTTCGCGACCATGTCGCCCAGATTAACGGGACGGATGGCGTATCGGGACAATTTTCCTAAAATTTTAGTTTTAAAAACCAGTTTTTTTTAATTTTTACAAACCAATAACTTCTTGTATAATACATAAAAATTAAATCTACAAGAAGGGTTTTGATCTCCTATATGTCTTCTACAAGTGTCTTCAGAAGGTTTTCCAAAGTTAGCGATATTCTTGTCGCAAATCGACCGCAAACATAGAGTTTCGGGACAGTTTTTAAACCCAGAAAATTGAGTTTTTTTCTCAATTTTGGAACTCGTTTTTCATCGCACCTGATGCGAATCGGCACGAACTATTTGAAGAAAATTAAAGGTGTATAGATTAGGATCATACCGGAGAAACGGCTCGAAAATTGATCGAGCGATCGCGGCAAAACGTCACTCCGAAGTTGGCTCCGCGGTGCTCACTGCTGCTGTCAAACACGCGTGTGCGCGCACGTGTTCCGGCCACCGTCAACGGCTCCGACGGTCATTGGCCGGCCTCCGACGTGTCCGAGGTGGCACGCAGGTAGTCGACGTCGAGGGGGAGGTGTGCGGCTAGGTTGGATTAGAGTTTTGACAAAAAAAACTCTCTCCCACTCTAACGCATATATAAGGAAATGGGCTCGGGATTGGGTAATAAAAGGGGGCTTGGGTTTGAAGCTGCTGAGCTCGGGTCTTTGGGTTTTGTTTGGAGGCTATGTGTGTGTGTGTGTGTGTGTGTGTGTGTTGGTGTTTGCTTTGTGTTTTATTCTTTTCTTTTCTTTAATACTTTAATACTTTATATATATATATATATATATATATATATATATATATATATATATATATATATATATATATATATATATATATACATACATACATACATACATACATACATACATACATACATACATACATACATATATTTTTATTATATATTTATTTATTATATAAAAGCCAACCACATATTATTTATTTGTTTATTATAAAAATACTAGTTACTAACTCCTTTTATAAATAAATAGT
Source organism: Iris pallida (assembly GCA_029216955.1). Lineage (NCBI taxonomy): Eukaryota > Viridiplantae > Streptophyta > Magnoliopsida > Asparagales > Iridaceae > Iris > Iris pallida. The sequence goes on along the minus strand of JANAVB010025310.1, from coordinate 28,234 downwards.
ATATATATATATATATATATATATATATATATATATATATATATATATATATATATATATATATATATATATATATATATATATATATATATATATTTTAAAGCAACTTTATTGAAACAGAGAGCGAGACACAGACAATAACACACTGAGAACCGGGCCCCACAGGCGGAAAAACCCGGTCAAACTACAAAACCAAAAAACCAAAAACAAACAGGAGGACAGCTGGCAAGGGCCGGGCCCACACGGGAAGACAAAAAGCAAATTCAAAATTTGAAATCGCCAGCAGGGGGCACGTGGCGGTCTACGCGGAGCCCGAGGGGGGCCAGCTCTCCGCGCGTGGCCCGAAGGACACACAAACCGACGCGCAGGGGCGGGGCCCGAGGAGCCTCGGGGCCCGATGGGGCACCGGCCGAGGGCGCGCCACGGGGCTCCAGCGACGGCGGGAAGCGACGGCGGGAGCCGGGGAGCCGCGGGGGGCGGGCGGGGGCCACGGCGAGCAAGGGCCGCGATACGCCTGGGGGAGGCGGAGACGAGGAGGGGGGATCCACCTGGGAGGAGACGGAGGCCGGCAGGATCGACGTCGGATCTGGAAACTGAAGGGCGGCGGAAGGGTACTCCAGAGGCTAGACTGCGGGAGGGGAGAGGGGATACCGGCGAGGGAGGCGGAGAGGGACTCCACGACGGGGAGGAGGCCCCAGAGAGCACTAGGCCCGACGGTAGGGAGGGAGACGACCGCAGGGGCACCACGACGAGGTGGCGGAGACGCCTGAGCCGTCTGAGGGAGAGGGGGCCCCTTGAGGGGCCGCCGGAGGGGAAGACCCCAAGGCGAGGATGTACGCCGCCCACTGCGCCGCGAGGGTGGGGCCGAGGTCGCTGGAGGAAGGCCAAAGGGCCGCGGACGGGGGAGCGGCCAGCGGGGCGGCCTGCTGGACGGGGACGGGGACCCAGTACCACCGCAAGGTGGATGGGTCCTGCCAGTAGGCCCCCGACGACCCGGAGGAGGGAGACGAGGAGGCTGGCTCGATGGGCAAAGGTGACGGATCCGGGGGCGGAGACTCCGAGGGGGCAGCAGCTGACGAAGGAACGAGCGCCGGGAGGGAGGCCTCACCAACGGCGGGGGAAGGCTCGGAGGGAAGAGGCGCGGAGAGGGAGCCCGCGGCCGAGGCGGGAAGGAGCGCGGCGGGAGGGAAGACCGGGAGAGTGGCTGCAGCCAGGGAGACGTGCGCCGGGAGAGGGGGATCCGGAGGAGGAGGACCAGGCGGGGCGGAAGCTGCCGGAGGGTCGGAGGGAGGCCTCGCCGAGAGGGGGTGGGGGGGACCTCAACCGAGGCGGTTGCTGGCTGAGACCCTGAGAGACGCTGCGGAGAGGGAGGGACGAAGGGGGGAGCCACGAGCGGGAGGGGGAGAGGTCTCGCCGGCTGAAACGGCGACAGGAGTCGACGAGGAGCCAGAAGGAGGCTGCACAACGCGCAAGGCGGCGAGGGAGCCCGGCGGGGGGCCAAGGATGGAGGGGGCCTGGAGAGCAACCAGGCGCCGAGGACGGCGTCGCCGACGACGCCCGGGGCGGCGGCTGCGGCGAGGCCGGGAGAGGAAAGAGGCGGGCCTGTCGCAAGTCGGGCAGGCACAGGACGCGGGGGGGCTCCGCTGGAGAGGCGGCCGGGGGGGGCCAGGCCGTCCGAGGAGAATGGGGAGGCCGAGGGAGGGGACCTCGCTGCGGCGGGAGAGGCCGGGCCGCCGGGGGGCGGCCGGCCACCGTCCGGGGTGGGGAAAGGAATCTCGAGGAGAGGGAAGGCTCCTTCCAGAGGAAGCCACCACCAACAGGCCATCTATCATATATATATATATATATATATATATATATATATATATATATATATATATATATATATATATATATATATATATATATATATATATATATATATATATATATATATATATATATAAAATAAATACCAAACAATTCTAAAATTATTTCTAAATTAAAAATAAACATTTTGTATCTATATTTATTTAATATATTAAAAGTTTTATAATAAAACCTTATTGAACATTTATTTATCTATATCAACAAAATACCTATTTAACTAATAATGTAAAAACACTAACATTAATAATTTAAATAATATTAAAGTAATATAAATGACTATATTAGCCCTATTCAGAAAAGTGGGGGGTGACAATAACGATAGAAGAACATATAATTGCAGAGAACCAAATTTGACACAGAGATTTGAAATAGCAACACTTCTTTTATTGATAACTTAATAGGAATACAAGTACATTGTTTTGCGACTCAAAATGCCATAGCTTGGCTTACATATTTCTCTTTGGAAACTCTTTTTGAAAATAGCCAAAATGTCCATACACCATATCCCTTTATTACATAACTCGAAAGTAAAGACACTTTCAAAAGAAATTTGCAAACTGGACTTGAAATGAAAATAGTTTCGAGGCGATCAAACGAGCTCTACTAGGCTAGACGAGCTTTAGCGTCTCACCAAAAATTCCCCTATCTCCTTGCTATCTGAAATGATGCCCACAACGTGGGTCACTACGCAACATGTACTGGTGAGCGGCTTTTTGCCGAACTCACATAAATCTGCACTAAATCAACATGTAAAGCTAGTAATTATTTACTAGTGATCTTTCTACTTGTCTAGGTTCTTTTTAAGCAATTCATGAAAGAAAAATAAACAAGAGTATAGTGATTCTTACCCACGGTCGTCGGTCTATCCCTGCACAAGACAAGGATTAGCACAATTTGCATATATATATATATATATATATATATATATATATATATATATATATATATATATATATATATATATATATATAAAGCATATTATCCATCTATGCATTTAGTGTTAGGTTTGCAATAACTCTGATTATATGCATGCACCTAACTACATGTTGGTCCACGAGTCATTCTCTGTGATTAGCCGATGTGACTCTTTGGTTCAGCTCATCGCTATTGGATACTCTATACACCCCCAGATCGCGAGGTCGCTTTACCTCAGGGTGTTACTCTAATCGCCACTAGGCCGGGCGGTTCTAGTACCCCAGAACCGGTCGTGGAGATTCTTTACTTGTGCACAAGTTGTCCAAGACCAAAACTCTATCATATAAATCTCTATTATAACAACTGTGCAACATTTTCAACTTTTCATATTACTCTCATTTCTATTCTCTATACGACAAGCTGTATCATCTCCATCTTGTAACTTTAGCAATATTAAAAGAAATATCTTTGTAGCATAGTAAGAGAGTATGTAAGCAGTCATATTGAAACGAGTAAGGCAACAATTCTTTGATTTAGCATCTGATTCATTTCTTTATTCTTATCTTTTGTTGGTTCAGTATCATTGATCATAGGGACGCAACAAAAGATTGGACTAGAGATCATTTTTATTAGGGCGTGGAGATAGATGTTAACCCGGTCAAAGCAACTCATTGAGATTGAATCTTACATGAGAGAATGAGGGACTTCACGCACCGATCACGCACCGCCTATGCGTCATACATTGGCACCAACATTTGATTAGCATACTTTGATCTCTTTCTCTCAAGATTCGGAATGAATGCGAAATGCGATGAAAGCGAACAATGAAAATCAATCATCGAAAACCAACACGAAAACGTATTCATCAAAATCAAGCAGCGAAAGAAAACAACCAGCGAAAACTCTTGGATTCATTCATTTCAATAGAAGCCGCTCCATCAATTGGAAAGGTTCATTGTATTTCATCCGTGATCAATCGATACCCGCAAAAAGATTTTCTTAATACTCAGTCAAGACTGAGTTAGCAAATCGTGGGTATTACATAGTGGACCGCGAGGAGCGGGGCACTACACCACTGCCCTCCAACTCCCACCAAATAAATAGAAGGAATAATATCGATCCACTGATCTTCCGCCACCTAGCCATGGTCTTATACCTCTCCGCGATGAAAAAAAAGTTGTCATTTTTTGTGACGGTTTGCGATGAATTTGCAAAATAATTTTGTAAAATTTCGTCGCTAAGCATTGATAAACATCATAGAATCGGCGACGTAATTATTTTTAGCTGCATTATTAGCGACATTTAGCGACGTAATATTTGTGATTTTGCTAAATAATTGATATCGGTCGCTCAAAAATTTCCTTTTTCCCATTCTCTCTCTCTCTCTCTATTTCTTGAAAATTTCGAAACCCCTACCCCCTCTGCCACCCCCACCCCCAATGTTCACCCCGATGTTCCTACCGTTGTCCTTCCCCGAACGCCATCCCCCACCCCCAATGCGCCCGCAACTCCTCCGTCACCTCCGTCGTCCTCCAGGTAAGGTTTCTTCCTCTTCCTCATCCTCCTCCTCATTCCTATTTTTGTCCCTTCATGTGTGTTAAATCCATATCCCATTTGGATTTTGATGATTATTGGGTTGCTTTTGTTATGCCTACCATATGTTTTTTTATAATAGTCATGAGGAAATTCTTCATTTATGTGTGCATATCATGTTGTTGACGATTATTGGTTGGAAACAAATATTACATGGTTCCGATGTGCAAGCGGTTTTGGTTATGACAACAAAATCTTACGCAAATGTTGCTCTAGATTTTATGACAGTTGCAATTTATGCTGCCAAAATGTCAAGAACCATAACATTATTCTACTGTTCTACGTGTTTGGGCTTCAATTTTGAAGGTTAGGGATTCAGAGAATAAAAAGCAACCAAATAATCCAAGGTTGATCGTTCCAGTTGTGTTCCAATAATTTACTTTACTTTGGAGTTCCTCGTTCTCGACAAATCTTGGTACCCACCAGGAACTGGCTTAATTTGCAGTTGTTAACCCGACTGTATATGTTTTAATTGGCCTAGCAAATGAGAGGGACAATGTTTTAATTTTTTTCTTTCTACTTGTTAACTTGATTATATATGTTTTCCACATGGCTTAATGAGTATCTAGGTCTGGATGTAAGTTGAATTGTCTGATACGTTAGTTAAGCAAGTGGTAGCTTCATTTCTTAGGTTCTGATATGTTCTTATTACCATTCTTCTATTGTTTCTCACAAAACCTCCATATTGTGTATACTATGTCCCGTAGGGAAAGGAAATCATGAAAAGTAAAATTTGCTTGTGAGCTAGCTAGAGCATTATATGACTGAAGTACTACTAACATACTGAACACTAATATCACTGAAGCTAGCTAGATATTGTGGCATAGTGTGCCACCACCCAAATTTCAAGTCTTGTGGGAGGTTACTTCTGGCAAAAAATCATAGACATAATCTTCAGACCTTACTCTTAGGAAACGTTTGGTTCAAGTTTTGGATGTTTGGAAATGAGTTTTGAATTCCTCATCCATGTTTGGTATGTCTAGGATTGGAAATTAGGGAGGAACACGAGGGGATTCATATTTCCATTGATGTGGAAAAGCTATTTCCAAGCCCCACTATGAATAGTTTTGCATTTCTAAAAATATTGTTTGGGTATTTTGTTTGTACACTAATACCCTCCATTTACTTTCAAAACTACAACTTCTATCCCAAACATGTGAATGGTAATAGTAGCATCATAAAATTCATGAAAGGGTATTTATGAAAATTTAAACAAATCAAGATTAATATCCATGTGTGAACCAAACAAGGAAATGAAATAATTAATTTTTTTTGGACTACATATTTTCAACCTAACCCAACATGGGTGTAGGAATGTTGAATTCCTTTACATGGAAAAGAAATAGAAAATGGATTCACATGAATACAAAAACTCCATCCAAACGAGCCCTTAGAGGTAGAGCTTGATATTAGACAATAGAAATATGGTAGCTATCATGCTTCCCAAGAGGAATGCCAACATGTTAAATAAAAAGCTTGCAATGAATTCCATTTTGAACTTGTTAAACTCATATTAAATTAGCAGAGTGGATTTGACAATGACGAGACGAGCTAAAATTAGCAATATGGACTTGGCCCAAACCCAACAAGGCTAAAACTAGCAGCATGGAATTGGCAATGACCATATGGTTGTCCCTCCCCACACGTGTCAATGATGATGCAACGACCCATCACTCTTTTCTAGTGTGCAATTGATTACTTAGCTTAGCTTGAATTTATCGTATTGCTTCTAGCTCTGTTCAACGAGTATCCTAAGTAACGTATGCAAGAAAGTAGTGAAGTTTAGTTGTTATTAATCTGAGCCACGCATGCATGGGTAAATAAATTGTTTGAGATTTAACGATCGATAATGACTCAAATACATATATTTTTTATGTATATATTGGCACAGATGACAGAAATTCTGAGTCAGCTTTTCATCTTGCATACACATTGGCACGATCCTAGAGCCAGAGACATATACTACATTATTGATATACCATCCACTACCAAAATAAGTCAATTTAGCGACGTATTTAGCGATTCAAGAAGGAACATCGCTAAATTATACAACATTGGTGACGACATACATGAAACGTCACTAAATCATACAACATTGGTGATGACATACATAAAACGTCGCACTACGTCTCATTTTGCATCAAATAGTGACTACTGTCAATTGTATTTAAACGTATGCTGCTAGGAGTCGCGACACGTCTCTAAATTTTTCATAATAGTGACATATCGCGACGACTTTAAGTGTTACGTCGCTAATTTTTTAATATGTAGCGACATTTTGCGACGTCTGTCCTAAACGTTGTTAATTTTCACTACCAAAATATGATATAGTCGATCAGAATTCAATTTCCCTCATCTCCACATTTTCGACCCAAAATCGAAATCCCTCCTCTTCCAGCGCTCATGTTCCCCTCCGGCGACCCGCTGCTCCCCCCCCCCCCCCTCCCCCCCCCCCCCCCCCCCCGCGCGCTCCCACTACCCTCCGACGACCCCGCTCCTCCTCCTCCCAGCGCTCCTGCTCCCCTTCGGTGCTCTCCTTCCCCTCTTCTCCGACCACCCCCTCCTTTGGTAAATCCTAACCCTAACTCAGGCACACACACGCGGACACTAACCCTAACTCGGACACATACACTGACACACAAACACACGCGGACAGAAATTCTAACCCTAATACGGACACGAACACACACACACACACACACACACACACACACACACACACACACACACACATGGTGTACACATATGGACACACACCCTAGTTAATATATTTGTGTTCATGTGAGTCCATTTAGATATATATTCTCTATTTGATTGTCACTATGCGAAATAGTAGTTTGATAGGATTTTTATTGTGAATTTACTATCATACGTTGAGTATCATATAATTGTCTTGGTAGTATAGAATTGAGTATTAATATCATTGAGAGTTAGTTTATATGTGTCAAATTAGATTGTGTTGATTAAAGAGTGTCAAATTGATATTCTTAAATAATCAAGTTTTTCAACATGGTATCATATACTTTCGTATTATATGTGTATGACGGGTCCTAAATTTAGGCTATATAAGGAAGGTTGTATCCTAGATATATTTTGATATCTAAGATACGAAACATACGTATCTATCTAAGTAAATATGTATCTATATATTTATATTTTGATACTAAAGAGTATCGAGTACCTAGAGTGTATAGAGTGAGTATCCTAGAAGGATATAAGATATTTTTGGAATTGGATAATTGTCAAGTTAAGTTTAGGATTTAATTGAAAGTATCTAGAGTGTATAGAGTGAGTATCCTATAAGATATGTATGGTGTCAAGTGTAGGTATGATTGGTATAGTGTCAAGACATGAGTCAAGATACTGGATATGTAGGTAAGTGCTAGCTAGATATCGCTAAGTATTTCATAGTAAGTGCTAGCTAGGTAAGTGCTAGCTTGGACACTCCGAGGTCAACTTTAGCGACGCATAGCGACGAAGGAATACGTCGCTAAACATGTATTCGAACGTCGCTAGTCTGTATCGCAGACGTAGCAAACAGTCGCTATACGTCGTTAAGTGGCTAATATGGCAAATTTTGCTATGTCAGCAACGTTGTCACTAAATATCGTCTCTAACTATTAAAATGTTGGCAACATTTAGCAACGAAAAAGGACGTCGCTAAACGTCGCTATCCAATAGAATATTAGCGATGGGCTGACATAGCTACAGTACGTCGCAATAGCGACCAATAGCACCTTTTTTTGTGTTAACGACCGCGAAATACGCGACAAAAGATTTCCGTCGCTAAAAATGTTGCTAATATTGAATGGCGGCTTTTTTTGTACACTTTAGCGACGTTTAGGCGTCGCTAAAGTGTCTTATTTTTGGCAATGATGATGCGTGACCAACACTCTTTTAGTGTATAGTTCTACAAAGTGCACTTTTAGCAAGACAGATACATGTCTAACAAGATGTTGGCGACACTTTGTTGTTATCAATGACTTCCAAGATGAAACAAGTAGATGTTTGTGCCAGAGAAATATAATATTATCGTATGCTACAAGAAAAATATTTTTTCTTGGTCAGCATCTGTCATGCCCCGATCCCGCAGAGTCCTTTCGTCCTCGCTTCGGACTCTTTGAGACCGATAGTCCTTGCTAAGGCATGATGCCGTGCAAGCCTAAGTTGCGCTTCCACAAGGCCAAGACCTGAAGCAAGAAAAGATAGACAAGATTGACAATACGCAGCGAAACATATTACAGATAATTGAAACAGCAGCGGACATATTTCAGCATACATGCATTGAACACAATGGTAACAAAAAATAATTCTCTTTATTAATTTCATTTGAACAGATTACAAGCTTTCAATTTTCTCTGATACAAAGTTACATTCTCTCAGAACGTTACAGATTACAATGATCCCATTTCCATACATTACATTCCTTTATATACAAAATCAACTCTTGCAACAGATGTCATCTCTTAGCATCTCTTCTGATTTTTGGCTCCTGAGGATGAGGCACGGGCTATCGCCTCGGACTATCCTTCTCGATGCATATTGCACCTGCATGCAGACTGATGGTGGGTCAGTATATCAGCATATTGGTGATTGTGAACAAAGAGCTACATTTGTCTGAAACGATCATTATTTATTTAGTGAAAAATTATTTCTTGTGATGTGATCTTGTTACTCTTTACCTATGTACATTTCATGCATATAGAGTCAGTTTACATCTCTTTTGAAAACATCTTTGAAAAGCCACTGTTCATTTCTTTACATCTCATCTCAAGCATACAAGGGACTGTTCAATTCAAGCACAATGACTATTCATTTCTATGGAGTGCGCAGCGTGTTTCATGAGCATATTCATTTTTCTGTTCAAGCAACTCTTAGGGACAATTATAAGCACGATATCATATCTTTTTCTTTAAAGGGGACTTAGCATTTTATTGCAACGGATTAATCTCTGCAAGCAATTCATATAGAAAACTCGAGCAATATAAATGTATCACTTTTTCAGTGATTCTTACCATAGCCGGCCGTCCATCCCTGCACAATACAAGGATTAGCATAAACATGATAAAACCAACATTGTTCCATGTTCGTCTCTGCATCGTTAGCTCTTAGCAAAACGTATGATAGACATGTGCAGACCGATTGGCATCTGTGACTCTCCGGTTCAGCTCTACACCAATCCACACTTATCTATATGATGGTCCATGGGAAACCCATGATTAGCCGCTGTGACTCTTGGGTTCAGCTCGTCGCTAAGGACGGGATGCAACACCCGAGGTTTCTTGTACCTCTGGGTGTCTAGACAATCTCTCCTAGGCCGATCAGCTCCCAGTGCCCTACAAACCGTCAAGAGATCTAGTGACCTTGTATACAAGTTGTCCGAGACCAATGCATGAATACAACATCTAGCAGATAAACTCTTTGAAGGGCAGTGATTCATCTTTATCTATGTCAAACTTTGTAACAACAGAGCTATGACTCTGCCTTCTCTCTTTGTAACAACAGAGCTATGACTCTGTCTTCTTTCTTTGTAACAATAGAGTTATGACTCTACCTTCTTTCTTTTCTGTGACCTTAGAGCCGAAGCTCCTACATAATTCTTTTCTTTTGCAACATATATCTAGCATTCAGAGCATATTTGAGGGACACGCAATCATTTATTTCTTTGAAACATGATAGCAGTTTTGTACAGATATAAAGTATCATTCTACCTTGAAGGTATACAAATTCGGGACATAAGCAATCTCTGTTATTTTCTTGTTAGCATGGCAATATAGTTCATTAATTAAAGGCAACATCTCTACTTTAGCATGGTATCATCTCAATTGATTTAACATAGCAAAGATTCTTTCTTTTTATCAGGCAACAATCTTTCTTTTAGCATACATGCATCAGTTCGTTTCTTATGAGCAAGCAACAGTTCTACTTCTTAGCATGTAGATTATCTCTTTTCTCGTATTAGCATAGCAACATGTGCATTCTCTTAAAGTATATTCAATGATTTACTATCTTGTTATTAACAATAGCATTCAATCAAAAACTCAAATTCTTATTAGGCGTAAGCGAATCAGCAAATGAGACTTCGTCCACTCACCCAGATCAATCGTCTTCTGTTGCAAAGCCAGCAATCCGATCTTTGTGTCTATCTAGTGCCTTCACGGAGCGTGGCACTACAGCATCTGTCATCTAGGTTAGAGTCAATGAAAGTTCCTATTTATCTTGACGGTTTTTTGTTATATTTTTCTTAACGGTTTTAAACCGTGAAAAGTTATTTTTTAACGGTTTTAAATTGTCAAGAAAATATAACCAGAAATCGTCAAGATAAGTAGAAAGTTTTCTTGACTCTGACCTAGATGACGGATGTTAAACCGTCAAGAAAACACTTTCTTGATGGTAAAAAGCCTTCAAGAAAAACCACTTTAACAAGGAGTTGATGGTAATTTAGTATTAGTAATGACTTGCAAAAAAGAGAGTAGATCTTCGAGGTAGAGGAAAATAGTATTGTCGTAAGAGTTAAAATTCTCGGAAGATGAAAGTAACTCAAAAGTATTTATACTTGTGAGTGTAAATTTTCTTCCTAATTTTGTGTAACTTTTGATATCAATAACTTCGAAATTTGTAGATCCTCTGATACATTTTGTAGTAGAGGATACACATATCTTAAAATTACTACTACACATCAGAAGCTGCAGAAATTAAGAAAAAAAAACTACATTTACCCGCACACATAATAGAAGAGAACAAAGACATAACTAAAATTATCTAAAATAACTAAAGATCAAAAAATATAAAAGAATCCAATACTCGGGTACAAATCCGCTAGACTAAGCTAACATCTAAATTTCCACAAAATTGCCAACAAATAAGTCTTAGCGAAACATCTATGTCTCCCTTGTAGGGTCCGTAGTGTGTAGGGTGTCCTTTTTGTCTAAATTTGTCAACGTTATCTAGTCAGAATATGAGCAAAGTACAATACTAATTCGTAAAGTTACGCATCAGAAACATGGGAATAAAACTAGATAACAATATATGCAATGTGAGAACAAAAGTTTTATGGTAATACATGCAATATCTTTACAAACTAACATGGAAAATAATGTTAGGAGCAATAACAATCATGTGTACAATGTATTTCAGGATACTAACTTTTTGCATGTGGACAGTCTGAGATATAAGTCAATCGATACATGTAGTTCATGGCTGACACTGTACATATGAGAGTTTGTACATGAAACGTCGACCACATGCATACTAATAGTTATTATCCCGTCCGACTATCTCACAAGTACATGCTCTCACTCAGGATGATAACACGATAAACATATAAACATGATATCAAAGAAAAATAATCATGAATATAAGTGAGTATAAGCTAGACATACTAAACAAGCCCTCTCTCGGGCACAAATCAAGTATCATGAATCATGAAACCAATAAGGAAATAAAGACAATGATAGTAACACATATGATAACAATAACAATAGGTTTAGTAAGTACTTGCCTTAATTTCCAGACTGTTGCTTACCCTACAAGTCATCTAGTTGTTAAGGTTTAGATGGGTCCATACTATCGAAAGTAAATTAGATATGTTATAGTCTTCCTAAAACAACATATTAAACTAGTATTTTCAGTTTCATAACCATCGGCTCACAAAATGGTAAAAATTAGGACCAAAATTGAATGTCTCAAATTTAAGTTTGACATGCTATACTGGTGTATTTTGACAACACGGGCGTGCCAATGTAGTTGAAATCATAATTTGAATTCGTTAGCAAAGGTTATGATTGTTTTAAGTTCACTGTCCAGTGCTATTGAGTTTATGGTTTCTACAATTTTTCATAATTGATAAACAGTCTCAATTAACTCTAGAATATTTGTGGACAGTAAGTCCATCCTATGCTAAGTGTAGGAAAAAAAAATGATATTACAGATTTAGAATTAGAAATTTTGATTTATAATTAACACATTAAAACTGTCATAATTTACCAGTTCTACTAGAAAAATCATAAAAAGTATATATTCATAAAAAGTAGATTGTGACAAAATTTTACAGAGAAAGTAGTTCAGGATTTCTAGTTATGACATCGTGGTTAAGATTGCCCAAGTCAGAAAAGATAACTTATGATCACAATAAAAAAGGAATATAACCGTACATATAACTTAGTTTATAAGAAAATGACTTGCTCTCCAATTCCCTTGTGTAGTTATAAGAACTATAATATGTACCATGTTTTATTTATGTCTAAGAGCATATGTGTATTCATTGTTTCTGCTCCATATTGTCGTCCAACTGTACGTGGAGATGCATAATCTTTAAGAAACCTGGGCATCAATACTACTAAATGTCTATCAAACTGAACTCAGCTGGCTCTTGTTATCCAACTGTACGTGGAGATGCATAATCTTCAAGAAACCTGGGCATCAATACTACTAATTGTATACCAAACCGAACTCAGCTGGCTCTTGTGGTCAGCGAGGAGAGGTGTATAACTTCCCTTCGGACTCGAACCGAAAAATGTAATCAAATTCTCCAACTGCAGAATAAAGCAATTATACTGTATACATGTTCAGACTAAATAAACTCCCCACCGCAACCCCCTACAAGTATATTGGCAGGTAAATCGGTGCAAGCATAGCAGGCCACAAGTCCCTTCTAGCTGCGACAAAGTCCATTTATTTACGCAACAAAAGAAGCATTACATTCAAAATACCCAAGCTTTAAGTTTGCAGAGAGGAAGGAATACCAGACGTCCAACTTCAAGAACAGGCAAAATTTTGCGAGAGAACAAAGAAACACAACTGGAAAGACGTCTACCAGTTGTTATGGATTCACCGATCCTGCAGTAGTCTATTTTTCCAGGACCCGTCTTATCCGTCCAGACAAATATGAGGGGAATGTGCACTTCATGTGACAAGGGCAGTAGTCTTACAAATGGGGCACAAATTTTTGTGTGTCAACCATTGTTTGATGCAAGCAGCATGGAAGTCATGACCGCAATCCAACGCGCCAAGGTCCTCTCCTTCCATGTATTCTTCCTGCGGTCAGAAGAAAAAGGGGTTAGGAAAGATGTACACAAGACTTCAATCAACCAGTGTTAACAATCCAATAATGGAACAAGTGGAGTACACAAGATCTTTCGTCTAGCAAATTATTGTTTCAACTTCACCAGATAACAAGAAACTATGTTGGGAAGTCCACCAAATTGCTATTGTAATTCAACTATTCGCAAACGATTGTGAAAACCAATGTCTAGTGACTCGCATTTTGATAATGTTCAGAAAAGCTTTGAACAATGGTTGGTGGTTGACTACAGAAATCATGCACAGGTAAGTTTGTTCCAGATCAGGTCACTTTGGAAGGAAAATGGACTTTTTAACTTGCAAGCGAAAATAAGAAAAACCACCATCGGGCTCTAGAAACTGGTTTTACCTGACAGATACAGCACGGTTCAGGTTCCACTAATATTGTCACTGTAGTCGATGAATGTTTCCGCTGCTTGAGGCACTTTGAGATTCTTTCCTCACTAAGCCCAGTGCTGACATCCCCTATACGCTCTTCCAAAGCTAATAATTCCTGCAACATCAAATGGTAGTTTGGATTTTTACCAATTGCAAATAGAGTGACAGTAAGGCCACAGTGACATGGTAATACGGGAAAGTTCTAATCGTTGAGTAAAGGGGTAATAAGGCCACAATAAATGCAGCATGAATTTCTTGAGTGTCACCCAACAGTACCTAGTAAAATAGACAGAGAACGTGACAAATAATATATTTATACGTGATTAGAATGTCATTGGCTCTGTCACTTCACCAATATGGGTTTGTAATTGACTTTGCATTAAAAAAAAGTAATACAGTTCTTTGATTGATACAAGAAAGCATATTGATGGATAATAATCCTTCAGGGTGATCCTGCACGGAGCAAGAAGCAGCATAAAATGAGACGACGCAGTCGTGATCGGTAAGCTGGCTAACAGAAAGAGAAAAAATAGACTACTTTTTCATCGAACAAAAAACCGGCCAGTGGCAGTAATGGCTATGCTGTGAGACACAGAGAGTGAGAAGCAGTCAATATCTTCAGTGGCTTTGCAAGGGTGAACATGAGGTGAGTCCTGAAGCCTCAACCCAACTCCATGGAATCTTTCTTATAAGAAAAAAAAGGAGCAAATCAATCTTCAACCAGAATTGATACAACAACAATAAAAGCCTTTATCCCAAACTTTTTGGGTGGGCTGTCTGAATCCACTGTAAAGGGCCATGTCCTCACGGTAAAAAAAATCCCATCATTCTTTAACACTTCAAACCATGTTCATCAAGGCCTACCTCTAGTCCTCATAGTTGTATCAACACGATTTGAGTATGACAACTTTACAGGAACAGCTGTAGCATCTGATCCCTAAGTAAAAGTAAAAGGCACACGATGAGTATGATAAAACTTTACCTCATAAGACATATTATCCACATCAAGCCTCATGTCTCTGTGCCTATCTTGCAAGTCGGCGGCTCCACGGAACACAGAATGATCGAGCATAAAGATATCCTGTATGATCATAACAAGAAAGCTCTAAGTCTGGAGCACAAGATACAAAAGGATAACTTATCCAAACATAATTTTTATATTGTGGTTGGAACTTAATGACCAGGCAAGCATGTTAAAGGTTTAATATTATGATGTTGACCCGCTCCTAACATCTCGAGCTTTTGGAAACATTAGTTTACTTTTTACTAACATGATATTGAAGCAAAAAAGTCGTGTTCAAATCCCCTTCCACCAATTAAATGGTTTGTATCGTCTTTCCATGTTTAATCGTCCATAGACTGGGCTTTAGTCCAAATCTACACTCTAGGCTAATCCACATGCTGGTACAAGCCTAGCCGAACCGTGCGTGACGGAGGGTGTTAGAGGTTTAGCATATAATGTTGGCCTATTTCTAAGCTCAAGCTTTGGGGAACTAATCAACTGACAAAGCCATCCAACTGACTTGATAAAGGGTGTAGCAATTGGCTTAAACAAAATATAAACTAGTGACCGCATCCTCAATTCAAAGACACAATTAAACCTTGTGTCATAGTACGGTTTATAGATCGGGAGCCCCATGGGGGAGCCCCGCCAAAGCCCCCGCTCCCCCCTCTATCGTTGGATCGAGCGGGCAGAAGAAAGAGGGGCTCGATCCGAACACAAGGGAGGGACGGGGCTTTGGCAGGGCCCCCGAACGGGGCTCCCGATCTGCTTGCATATATATAGGCATCCCTCCCTGGCTAGGTGGGTTCAATCTCACCGGGGAGCGCTAACATCTAATTATTAATTCATAAATCCTTGAGTGCAGGCCCGCGTGGATTAACGTAATGTTAGAACTACCTCTTCAATATATATATATATATATATATATATATATATATATATATATATATATATATTTGGAATAAGGGTGAATTTATTCCTCGCATATAGCGGAAAAGGTATTAAAGTACAACATCACAACTTTCCATGCCCCAAAATACTATTATGGGGCCATTACAGATACATCGAATTCTATATTATGTAGAATTCCAATAGGGGGGGTAGTTAAGCCCTCAAAGATACGTCTGTTCCGCTCCTTCCAGATGTGCCAAACAGACGCAGCAAGACGGACTCTGGCTCTTCTAGCCCACCCCGGATCCCGTCCTCTGTGATCTCGGATCCAGCTGAGAATGCTCTGAATGTCCCGGTCCATCCCCACTCCTCTCAGCTGTGCACACTGCTCAGTCCAAATGTGCCAGGTCACCGGGCAACCAAAGAAGAGATGCCCCATAGATTCATCTGCATCATTACATAGCACACATTTGGCATCCGGGATCTACATTCCAAAGCGGAGGAGTCTGTCTCTCGTCATCAATCTACCCCGGAGAAGGCGATACGCACATAGTTGCATTTTCCGTGCAACTCCCTTGCCCCAAATGAAGTCCACCTCCTCAGCCTGGTCGTGGTGGGTCCGAACCAAATCATAGCAGCTACGAAAGCAGAATAGACCTGAACCGCCCCCCGTACCTGGGCCGGTCCAGCTCCATGAATCCTCCGTCTGGCTAGCGTCTATGGGAATAAGGTGAATCTCTGCTGCAAGCTGGACAGTAAATGGGTATCCCTCTGGCCTCCAAACTCCGTCTCTAATGATCCGGCTGCATGTGAGCCCCCTACCCGCTTCCCTGTCCAGCTGCCCTCCCAATATCTCGAGCAAGGATCTGGAACCCAACCAAGGGTCTAGCCAAAGGTCGGTAGTCGTCCCATCCTTCGTACGCCTGCAGATA
Source organism: Iris pallida (assembly GCA_029216955.1). NCBI lineage: Eukaryota > Viridiplantae > Streptophyta > Magnoliopsida > Asparagales > Iridaceae > Iris > Iris pallida. The sequence continues at coordinate 11,572 of JANAVB010025310.1, read as the reverse complement.
GCGGTCTGGAGCACCGGTCTACATCTCAGGATGGCCTTGAATGTGACCGAGAAATTGTTGTCTATCCTGCAGGCCCAGAAGTTGGTCCTCCGTAAGTATCTGCTAGCCATCCAGTCCGCCCAGAGCGACCCCCCTTGATGAATTTCCAGGCCATCTTCACACAAGCTGCCTTCCGAACCGCATGAAGAGGCCTCAACCCAACTCCTCCCTCCCGAGGCCGACATAGCTGATCCCAGGATATCGCATGTATCCCTCCCCTCCAGATGAAGTTAGCGCAAATAGCCTCCACCTTCCGAATAGTAGCTGTGGGGATCTGGATAGACTGGAGCCAGAACATAGTGATGCCAGCAATGACCGACCGCACCAACTCAATCCGTCCCCCAAATGAAAGCCCCGCCGCTTGCCAGCCCTCCACTCTCCTCTGAGCAAAGTCCACCAAGCTGTGGCAATCCTGCTCTCGGGCATAGTTGACCGTCAGCGGGACCCCCAGGTATTTCACTGGAAGCTCGCCTCTGTCCACACCTAAAGCGAAGGCTCTCTCCTCCTGAAGTGTACACCGGGAGCTGAAGTAGACTCTGCTCTTCTCCCGGTTTAACTGGAGCCCAGAAAGCCGCCCGAACTCCTCCATAATGTCAGAGAGCACTCTCATTCCCCTCATGGAAGGCTGGAGTAGCACCAATAAATCATCAGCATAAATCAAATGAGATACAGCAGGACTCACCAACCGGAAAAGGGAAACAATCCTCCTGATATGCACTGCTATATCCATCATACTCGTGAAGTACTCCATCACCAAGGTAAAGAGATACGGGGAGAGGGGGTCGCCCTGCCTCAACCCCCTGTTGCTACTAAAATAGCCATGTGGCGTGCCCTGGATGAGGACAGAGAAGGTAGGGGAGCAGATGCACTCCCGCACCCTCGCAACCCATCTCTCGTCAAACCCCATGGCAAGCATCAAGTGGCACAGGAAGTCCCGATTGACCGTGTCATACGCTTTCCGAAGGTCAAGCTTCACACAAGCCTTCATCCCCCCCGGTTTGTTGAACTCCCGCACCATTTCGTGAGCTAGCAGACTATGCTCCGCTATCGACCGACCCTTGATGAACGCTGCTTGATTCTGGGACACTAAACCCTGCATAATCCCCTCCATACGCCTGCACATAAGATGAGTGATAATCTTGTAAAGAAAATTACAGCAAGCTATGGGTCTAAAGTCGGCAAGAGAGGTCGCTCCTTCCTTCTTAGGAACCAGAGTCAAGAATGCATGGTTCTTCTCCTTCAGGAGCCGTCCCTCTACAAAGAACTCCTGAACCGCTGCCAGAACAGGTGCCTTAAGCACACCCCAGTGTCGCTTAAAGAACCCAGAAGAGAAGCCATCAGGCCCAGGAGCTTTGTTGGGATTAGCCTTCATCACAATATCTTCCACCTCCTCCATCCTCACCGGTGCCAAAAGAAGACTGTTCCCATGTCGGGACACCAGTCTCTTCGTAACCAGGGCCGAAAACGTGCTGGAGTAGTCCGTCTGCTGATTTAAGTCAGTGTAGAATCTGACGGCCTCCTCCTGGATCTCCACCGGGTCTCCTACAAGACGACCCTCAGCATTCAGAAGTCTGGAGATGCTGTTCCGATGCTGACGGGTGCGGATCACATCATAAAAGAATTTGGTGCAGCGGTCTCCATCTTTGAGCCAGGTGCATTTAGCCCTCTGTGCCGCACTGATCTCCTCCTGCAGTCTCATGATGCTAACCTCCTCAATCAGGGTCTTCTCCTTAGCCGCCAGTACCCCATTCATAATGTCAGATTGGAGGGCCACCTGAGTGTCCCGAAGCTCTTCTTCCTTCTCTGCTAGGGAAGTCCGCGGTCTCGTCTTCACCCACCCCCTAATAGCCCGCTTGAGTTGCTTGAGCTTGTGAACCATGCGGAATTGGGCCGTGCCATCCCGGAAGTGCTGCATCTCTCTCATAACCACCTCCTCATAACCTGGTGATAGGTACCAACTGTTGTTATACCGGAACGGCCTCGCCCGCAGAGTGGGCCTCTCACATAGGCCCACCCGGATAGGAGAATGATCGCTAGTACCCGCTGCCAGACCTTCCGCCACCGAGTTCGGGAAACACCTGAACCACTCGCTATTGCCCAAGGCCCGATCCAGCTGACAAGCAATACGATTCTGAGTAGCCTTGTTGTGCCAGGTCCAAATATGTCCAGCACGCTCCAGCCCCCGCATACCTGACATAAGAAGACACCTCTGGAAGTCGTATAAAATCGAGTCCGGTACAGGCCGGCCCCCAACCTTCTCTTGACGAAGCAGCATAATATTGAAGTCCCCCATGATGAGTAGGGGAAGATGCATGTTGTCCGCCATACGACCCATAAGCACAATATCCCCTCACAAAGCCTCCCGGAGTCTCCGGTCGTTGTGCCCATATACAGCACCCAGGATGAATCTGAATCCACCTTTATTCTCAAAAGTAATACAGATGAGTTGCTCAGACTTATGAATTTGAACCCCCACCCAACTACCTGTGTTCCACCTAACCCAGATCCTTGCCATACCGCAAAGATCTAAGTTATGAATGTGATCCCAGGCTGCCGGAGTCCGACGTGAGAGCATAGCGGCCCCTCGAATCTTCGTCTCCAGCAGAATAGCAATATCACATGCCTCTCTCCTCAGCACCCCTCTGATCTCCCTCCATCGACCAATGGAACACCCCCCCTAATGTTCCATGCTAGGACCGACATCTAAATAAAAGATGTTGGACCCCCCTGTAACTCCTCTGGATCGACACTCGAGGGAAGTGTCTCATCCATCTGCTCAAGAACTGCATATACCATGGAGGAAGGGGCAAGATGATCCTGAATCCTGCTAAGAGTAAGTGTCCAGTCAGGATTGGGCTCGGTCTGGTCATCCATCTCCCTCATCTGAGGAATATCCTCCAGAGTGGCCGGGGCGTGTCTCTTCCTGCTACTGTAAACCATAAGTGCCGTGGAGGCCTCCACCCCCCTCTGACTACTATCCGCCGCACTCATCCCCCTGGTCATCATAGTCCTCCGAGGCCTGAACGGAACCAACGCACCCTGCATGCTCTCCTGTCTCAGTGGCAATCATGTCTCCAGTCTCCTATCAATCTCCATAACTGTGTCTTCCTCCATGTCTCTCTGGAGCCGTCTCCTCAGGCGAGTGACTGGGGGCCGCCTCCCTCTCTGGTGCCTCCGTCTGAACCGTCTCCGGCCGTGATGTCTCTGTCTGGCCCGCCTGTGGCCTGGCGGGCTCCTTTCCCTTATATTTGCATGCACTGGTAACGTACCCAAAGCACTCGCAATGCGAACACATGGGAGGGACCCAGTCATACTCCACAGCCTGCGTCAGCACCTCTCCAGATGGTACCTGATACTCAAGCATGCTCGGCAGCTCCGAGCCTGCCTTGATCTCCACAAAGACTCTGGCGTACATTATTCTGGATCGGAAAGTAGTGGCCTCATCTGCCTTGATCGGCTTCCCCACGAGGCTGGCGAGTCTCATGAGAAGTGGGATGCTCCAATATTGAACAGGGAATTCTGGAAACCGGATCCAGACGGGGATGGCATTCAACACTTCCTTCTCACACCTCAGCGCCGGTGTCCATTCTTTCAAAATAATGAGTCTCCCATCAAACGACCATGGCCCTCCCTGCACAATCCTAGTCACATCCTCCGCCAGCCCAAACTTGACATAGTAAAATCCATTCTCCCGGGAGAAGAATTCCATGCTGCCCTTGGACCTCCAGACTCTCTCCGCATAACCCCTGATTTGGCCAAAGAACGGCTTGTTCCCTAACACATATAGCACTAAGGTGTTCTTCCAGAAATCAGCGACCTTAGCAATTTCCTCTGCGGGAAAGTAAGCCCTGTGTCCTCCACCAACCGCCATCGGGGTAACATACTCCATAGACATCGGGCTTTTTGACTCCACTGGGGTGCAGACCTCCTTCCATGACCGAGGCCTCTGCTCCACAGAGGGGGTCCTGGTTGGAGGGGACGCAGCTACCGGGCCTTGCCTACCAGCATCGACTACAACACCCTTCCCCTTCTCCGCCGCTGTCGCCTTTGGCCGCCACCCAGACACGGTGCGAACCATATTACCCCCTCGGCGATGCGGATCAACAGTGCCTCTTGGGGGTCGGCTCCCAGAATTCCCTTGGTTCTGAACCCCTCTTCGCCCTCCGGCCCGTCGTCTCACCACCGTCTGCCAGCCTGCCTCTCCAGTCCCGTCCGCCCCCATAGTAGACCCCGATCCGAATTCGAAAGTCGGTGCCGCCGACCCCCTCCCGCCGTGGTGCGCCCCGCCGCCGCCGCCCGACGTCTCCCTGCTGCCGCCGCCACTAGGGCTGGCTGCCCCCTCCACTCTGGAGTCGCCCGACCCCCCCCCCCCTCCGCCTGGGGGGGGGGGTCTCTCCGCTGCCGCCGCCACTGGGGCGGGCCGCCCCCTCCCCGCTGGTGTCGCCCGACCCCCCCTCCGCCGGGGGGGGGGGGGGGGGGGTCACCATACTCCCGCCACCGCCTGGAGGGGTGGATCCCCCCCTCCCAGGGTCGCCCGACCCCCCTCCACCGCCTGGGGGGGTTGTCAATCCTCCGCCGCCCGGAGCAGAGAGCCGCCCGCCCCCCCCCCCCCCCCCCTTCCCACCTTTCCGCCGGACTCCTCCTTCGAGAGGGTCTGGGGGGCGGGGGGGAGGGGGGTCAGAGGTATTATGAATCATAATCTATTAACAAAGAACACTCATCTATTAGCCAAATTTTTATCCCATATTTGAACATGGAGTACTAACATGCACCAGATTTGAACCATAACACTGTCAAGTTGTTAACTCCTAAACCATCATGAAGTTGTTCTGTAGTTTTTCAGAAGAGAAGCTGTTACTACTTAACTTTTAACTTCCAATACATGCTTATCTCTTAGTGAAACTTTAATCATCCAGATACAAGTGCATGCAGCCATTCACTTGTAGGAAACACTAATATTTCAGATTATGAGTTCATATTACCTTGAGTATGCAGTGCCAGATCCTAACGGTAAGAGAATATCTATGTATCTCTTGTTACTATATGTATCTCTTGTTAAGTTCCACATTGGACTGGAACTAATTTGAAGTCTCACCTTCTCTTGGAATATGTAACCATTACACATCAACAAAATTATTCCATTGAGTTGAATATTTCTATCCAAAGTGGTATCGGAGGAAGGTTCCTCTTGGATCTAGATCTCAGCCTAAAACTATTTCAAAAAAAGAAGTTTTCCCAAAACAAAGTTTCATCCCCTTCCCACCAAACATCATCAGCCCATGCTAGCCACCCTCGCCCAAAGCTGCACCGTCATCAACTTGTCACAGACCCACCACCACACTTCCATCCAGCCAAAGCCCAAACCAGATCTGTTCTGGCAGTCATCCTTGGCACCACCTTGATTTTGTCTTCCTTGGCAACTCTACCTCCATAAATTCTGGTGCTCACAGACTCACCACCACGAATTCGTCGACGACCTCTGTATTGCTTGGACTTCCACTGAGCTCATCGACCTCTGCTTGAGCACTGCCAACGAGTATGATTTCAACTTCAAACAGTGCCACCCGCTCCAGATCCAGAGCCACCTAGCCCCATTCTCGCCCATTTTGTGTAACAATGTCATCTAAAAATCAAGAATTTATGTTGGAGATTCTATTTTGGAGCCAGATGATACTATTTCGGAAGCAAGAATGAAACAGAATGTTATTTTGGAGATTCTATTTTGGAGCCAGATGATACCCTCGCCCAAAGCTGCACCGTCATCAACTTGTCACAGACCCACCACCACACTTCCATCCAGCCAAAGCCCAAACCAGATCTGTTCTGGCAGTCATCCTTGGCACCACCTTGATTTTGTCTTCCTTGGCAACTCTACCTCCATAAATTCTGGTGCTCACAGACTCACCACCACGAATTCGTCGACGACCTCTGTATTGCTTGGACTTCCACTGAGCTCATCGACCTCTGCTTGAGCACTGCCAACGAGTATGATTTCAACTTCAAACAGTGCCACCCGCTCCAGATCCAGAGCCACCTAGCCCCATTCTCGCCCATTTTGTGTAACAATGTCATCTAAAAATCAAGAATTTATGTTGGAGATTCTATTTTGGAGCCAGATGATACTATTTCGGAAGCAAGAATGAAACAGAATGTTATTTGCAAGCTTTATCGAGAGTACACTCCATATGTTACTTCAATTCATGGGTGGGACCGGTAACCATCCTTTGTGAAGTTTGAATATAAAAAAAATCTTACAAGAGTATTTGGCTCGTCAAATGACAATTTGATCTCTAACAGACGGAGAGTCTCTTTTCTAATAGGAAGAAGAAGGCTACACAAATGGAAAATGGTGTAAGTGTTACAAGTGTCTGAAATGTTTGCACATCAAAAAAGATTTTTGTGTCAAATTGAAGCCTCATAATATTACAAATAAGGAAGATGACTTGAAGGAATCAGATTGGGATAAATATTTTACGATGGAGACTACTTCCATAAAAGCTTTGCCCTCAATCTAACTTTTAAGATGATTGGATCATCGACTGCGGGTGTGAAAATCATATTACGGTTGACAACTCCAAGATTTCTTCCCTAAAAAAAAAAATTCCAAAATTACAAATGCAATGATATTATTATCAAGATAACAACACCATTCAGCGGTGGAGATGATAATGCTACACTCAACAATTGTGATACTTTTACGCTAAAAAGTGACCACTTGTCTGAGATAAAGAAGTTCTTGTCGGTTGCAAATGCAATGGATGCAGGTCATTTTGTTTTGTTCTTCATGAGAGATGTAAGGTTTTTTTTTTAAATACCTCTTTCTTGAAGACATACGGCATCAACTTTAGTAACAGAATTCATGAGCTATTTGTTCTCTCAGCGTCTTCTTATGTTGAGAAGATGAGTACAAATGATTGAACTTGTATTTGGCATGCAAGATTGGAAAATCTTAGCATTGAGAAGTTGAGAGTTGTGTTTTCAAAAAAATTGATGAATTGCTTGCCTAATTTCACTTGTTTAGGTCACAGCAAAGTTTGTGAGTATCAATTTGGAAAGGCACGTTGCCTTTGATTTGATAAGTGTTTTTTACATGGTACAAATCTACATTGGAGTGCTTTAATAGTGACTTAGATGAATCCATATGCTACTCCTACTTATTCTAGCTTCAATTACATATTGCTCTTTGTTGATTGTTTTTCAAGGTGCACTGGGTGTACATATTGAACGTAAAATCCGAAGCCTTTGGAAAGTTTATGGAGTTCAAAGAAACCATTGAAGGTTTTCTTAACTTGAAAATCAAGAAGTTACAACCGACAATGAGAGAGTTTGTATCTAAAGAATCTCTCTTTTTCTCGAAAGCATCATCAAGAGAGAGCTTTCTTGTTCAGAAACTCCGCAACAAAATGATGTGACGAAGAGGAAGATTCGACATCTCGAGGAGACTTGCAAGAGTTGTGTGCAAAAATGTCTACCAAGGCCTTATTGAAGGAGGGCATGTGGCATGGATGGGGACTTAAGTTCAACTAATCCAATTTTACAATTAGGATTTATAGGAGATTTAACTAGTGGACAAATTCTTTCTATTGATTAAGCAGAAAATGGTGGAGGGACATAATTATCATTATTGATTTTGAAACTAACTTACACGACTTATCCGGAAGAATGCGATTCCTCCTCAAGCCTTCGAGAACGTCGCAAATTTTGTCTACGAGGGATAGGTCTTCAACACGTACTTGGAGTCCTTGGGATATAGTGCACAACTCCTTGTCGAGGAAGAAGACAGCACGTGCTACTCGAGAACGACATACTCGATCCGGATTTGACTTGAATTTCGAAGGAGTCAATGTCGGAATGCTCATCTTTGAAGAGTCGTTTGTTGGAGAAGATACGAGGTGTAAACATCTAGAAATCGAGCATTACTATATTCGATCAAAGTGCTTGAAGGGACCATTGATGTTCCGTAGGAATGGAGCAAGGACAACATTGTTGATACATTCACAAAGTCGCACTCCAAAGGCCATTCAAGCTTCTTCATTTGATGATTAGAGTTGCTTCCAAAAGTGCACTATAAGGGTAGTGTCGAAATTTAAGTTGCATTTTCTGGTGAATACAGTTGGATACTGATTAGCTTGCATGCATGAGTTATGTACGCAAATATCAAGTTATGTACTCAAAGGTCATAAGTTATTTAACTCAAGAGACACGAGTTACGTAACTAGGCCTATCAACCGTAACCGATAACTGACTCGATTTATGACCAAAAACTCGGGTTTGGATGCATAAATGTAGAACCTGCAAATCAGAATGAAATTTGGGTCGGATTCAGTACAAACTTTAAAATCCGAATAATATGATTTGCTTCTATATGTAAACAAAGGTTGGCTTAGATCAGTTGGTAAAGTATTGTGTTTGTTATCCTAGAGTTACGATGATTTAGTCTCACAACTGCAAGGAACTTATTGCTGTATTATTGTTATAACATAACATTAACCAGGTTCGGATCCTAAAACTAAAACCTGAATGTAGTTTGGATCGGGTTTCAGGGTCCTAGTACAGAGTTGGAAACCGAAAACATTTCAGGGCGGGTTCAGATGTAATATATATGTTTGCTACTATAAATAAACAAAATTGGGCTTAGACCAGTTGGTAAAGTATTGTGTTTGTTATTCTATAGATAATGTTAGTCTCACATCTGCAAAGGAATTTATTGTGTATTTTTTGTTATAACATAACATTAACCGGGTCCGAGGTTGGGTTCAAGGGTCCTAAAACAAAAACCCGAATGTAGTTTGGGTTGGGTTCAAGGGTTCCATGGATCCTGGTACAGAGTCGGAACCCGAAAGCATTTCAGGTTGGGTGCGAATCCGACCAGCTGACAGCAAGGTTCACAAGGTTCGTAGTATCTGTACCATAATCGGTTTTGAACCCTTCTTATGAGTATTGGTATAAGTGGTTTCGATAGTTTCGGCGGTTTGGGATCAGAGTATGGAGTTCTTGTTTCGGAGAGCCAAATGTAATAAGAAGTTGACCTAGAAAAATATTTCATACATTTAGGTGCAATTTTATTATACTTGTTACATTGTTGTTCATTTGTTTTCTTTTAGATAAAACAGCCTCACAATATTTAGTTTTGACTCGAATAATATTACGATGTACGAACATTGTGAATATATAGCATACAACTTCGAGAATTGGTAATGGTTACATTGTTCGATAAATTTTATCAACACCCTGTAGAATGTTGTGCTTCAAATGATGGAATCATTATGTCCATATTGCTTTTCCCTTACTCCTTTCTTTTTCTTTCAACTTTCCCCGGTTAAAGTGACCGCAAAACAAAGCCACAATTTTGGTATTGGACAGTATCAGTATAGGTAGGGATATCAGATCAGACATGCCAAAAACGATATGATATGACCGATATGTATCTATATCGGCTGATACTGCAAACCATACTTGACAGCCCCATATTTAACTCAAGGAGCATGAGTTACAAAGTGTAAACGTCATGATAGTTATAGTCTACCTTATCTAGAATAATAGAGTACTACATAATATGTACCTTGTCATTTGTTGATAAGTTGAATAAATAATAAATATTCCACTAATTTGAAAGACGTGAATAAAAAAGGTTCACAGGTAAGATTAAGTTTCTTTTGAAAGAAATCTAATTGACCATGAAATTATCCAATCCAAAACCCACACCTTCTGCACCCCTAGCCTATCCATTCTGCCTCTTCTTCTTGGACGCACAAAAGCAACTTACGTGTCTATCACAACAACAGTGCAATCAGTGATGTTGAGTATAATTATGAATGTGATGAAAAGCTGACCTCAAATCTGACATGCTCGCCCCTGCGCATGAGATCCAATACATTGCGGATCTGTTAAATTGGAAGCACATGAAGATATTAGCAAAATAAGCTGACTTTTGACAAGGTCCACCTAAAGCTCCTATATATTGCTTTCGTAGTGAATGAAAAGGAAAAACAAAGACCAGTAATGTACAAGAACTATGAAATAATTGACAAATGCAATTTCGAGGAGAGTTTAAGATCGATTACTAAGATTAATGTACGATAACCATGGGGATTAGCCAAGTTTAAATCCATGACAACTATAAATACATCATAGAGCAAATAATAACAAGCTAAGAAAGTTAAAAGAACATTGTTATCTTAACGCAGGAAAGGAGATCAAGAGATTCCAATAATTCTAATGAACTTGCAAAACAGTATATGATCAGTAGCAATAATCTCAAAAAACAATGAATAGCATAGAATTGAAGGTCAGAAGGAATTGAAGATCAAGAAGTCCACAAATACGGATTAAAAGAGTAAAGTAGAAGTATATTGAAGCCAGTTCCTTTATTGTTTCATTAAACAAGCCAATCTTAAAACTTCTTCAGCTAGGTTGCAGCACCTTTTGAAAAAGGATACTATATGATGCATGGCTTCCAGAGTTATGCCAGTTGCAACAGCGACTTCTGTACTCTACCAATCATGCGCTGTCTTCACAAAACACAATTAAAAGTGCCCATTTAACATGTAGGCCACTGTAAGGTGACAATGTGTCATGTGAATGCCCTCTCACTTCCACTTATTAGTCTAATGCAGGTTCAGATATGACTAGCACATTATATGCCTCCCATCTGTTTTGACAGTTCTTTGTCATTTTGTAGCCTTGTAACTCCTTTTGTCAAAGATTATTTGCCACACAACAGGAAAGTAAGGAGTCATTCTATTTAAGATATCCATGCTGCCAGCCTCCTTCCAAATTGTTAGCTGCTGCTTCAATTATTATACTTAATGAGTATAGCTTCACACCCATAAATCAACAGCTGGGAAGTGACTTATGGCCTTATGCCCTACTTAATAGTTCTGTCCCTGACCATTTCCACAGTATATATTTAACAAGATTATATGGATAAACATTCATCATTTTCATCTCCTGAAATGCTTTGTGGGTGGGGAGCACAACACTCCTGAATCAGTGTTTTGTCCACGTTGAGCTCATGTCCAACACGTATCAGACACTAAAGTATCATCAGACAGATAGGCACTCAAATGCATTGAAAGAAAACAAGACAATAAGTATCATCAGACAGATATATGTACTCCAAAAAAACCAAACTGGTGCATCCATATCATGACTAAGTAGAAACTCTATAAAAATACACTTGGGACCACCAAATTTATTAATTAAAGAGTTATTAATTAATCGATAAATTAATAATTATTAATTTATAAATTTATATATAATTAATATTTTATTAATTTATAGTAAATACTTACGTAGTTTACAAACACCTTTCAAGCTTCCACTTAATTATTGTATACAATGCATGTGTATATCAAATGAAGGGCCCAATTTGAAAGAAACCTCAATCTCCCACCTTATTATGCTTCTTGTGTTCAGTGTATCACTTTATGGACATTAAAATATTTTCAAGAAACCTTCATCTTGAGTCATTTTTCAAGAAACCTTCATAAATCATCATGTAATATGCTATATATAAGGAATTATTAATTTA